>JACCGJ010020879.1:0-159774 GCA_013407085.1 Atriophallophorus winterbourni | reverse complement strand
ATTGCATCGAAATAATCAAATGAAGAGGATGCGATTAATTCTGGAGCAGACATTGAAAAAAAAAGAAAATAACAGAAAAAGTTATGAAGGAAATGATGCGTGTGAAGATATAATTGTCACAGTAAAAATAAATTTTCGAAATAAAGAAAGTTCCTTTATATATATATATATATATATATATATATATATATATATATATATATAAATTGCCTTCTTCGGATGTTGGTGGGTGTGATTGAAGAAAAGCACATAAAAAGCCAAAGTTAAATTGAAAAAAGAAGGAAACGGAGGGGATAAGGAGAGATTGTGGTTTGAAATTGCATGAGGTTTGGGCCGGTTGTACGATCCAGGAGAGTCGGATGAGGGAAACCAAAACTGTTTGCCAGTATGGATTTCAGTTCATGTAGAAGAATCAGTCTTACGCGGAAGAAGCAAGGACCAGTATCGGAGTTGATTTCGGAGTCGGAGGTACTGGAACACAATTAACAATATTCCCTTCACCATCATGGTAGGTGGTTATCATTGAAAAATAGTGCATTTATTATAAACGATAAAAAAGGAGAACGTTATCTCCACTACCCTTTTTTGCTCGGATGACCTAGGATGTAGCGTTGAAATAAAAATTCTATCTAACTACTTTCAAATTGTCAGTAGGCTGTAAGTAAAATACCATTTTTATGCAACCTTCATCACCCTTCATCGAATTCTTATTGGTTGCTTGTTATCAAAAGCTACATGATTGGTTATTTTCAAAATTCCATTTCCAATAATACAATCTGCACCCAATTCTGCGCCACTTTATTCATAATGAGCTCTAATTATATCACTCAGCTTTTTCAGGCAACCGTTGGTGGCCGCTTGTTCGAAAGTCTGGATGAGTTGAATAGTATGCTGGACGAGTTC
The DNA here is from genome assembly GCA_013407085.1 of Atriophallophorus winterbourni. Lineage (NCBI taxonomy): Eukaryota > Metazoa > Platyhelminthes > Trematoda > Plagiorchiida > Microphallidae > Atriophallophorus > Atriophallophorus winterbourni. The sequence continues at coordinate 158,871 of JACCGJ010020879.1, read as the reverse complement.
GCTCGGGTTTCTGGCGCCCACTATTCTGTCCGAACATCGAAAAAAATCGAAGCTGCGATTTGACATATGTGAAATATATATGTCAACGGAAAGGATTCTTGGGAAAACCAACCCTTGGTATTCGACATCGCGTATCTACGGCAACACAATGCCAATCATTTATCAATGTGGGCCGTATGAGGCCTCGGTTCCGCATTACGAATAGCAACATGATTCATAATCATGACTTGCAAGGTGGTGCAGTTGAGTCCTGGAACTTCCGCAACCGACGCTTGACGCTTTCGGAACAAGAGATCATACGACCGATGCTGGAATGCGGAGACTCTTCATTCAACAAGATATTATGTAAAGAGACGTTTCCAGAAAGATTTGACTGGTTCTGATGTGGTCAACCTTCGTCGACGAGCGCTGGACAAACGTAACAATCCTGGTAAGTTTGTAAGAATTACAATTTGGAGACCGTAATGTCACTGTCTATATTTTCAATCATTTTTTCAGCCTATATTCGACAAATGGAAGCTGAATACAACGCCAACGGGAAGGCACGAGTACTACTGGACGAAACTAACCGGATGACGCTTTTTGTCTTCGTTACCCAAGAAATGCTGAGTTTGTATGGCCGTTTTTCCGATTTCCTTCTCATCGATGGTACATTCCGTACAAATCGTGAGAAATATTTTTTTATATCAATTAATGATAGTAGACGGTTGCAGAAAAAGTCTGCCAGTAGCAATAGGTTTTCTTTGGAGGGAAACGGCGGATGACATCCGCACGTTTCTGCTGACCTTTGTAGAATTCGTCGGTGGGTGTGACGCAGTGCGAGCTGTTATGTCTGACGGCGCTCCTGTGATAGCGAATGCCGTGGAAGAAGTATTCCCACACGCCGCTCATCTGCTTTGCCGAGTGCACATGCTTCGCAATGTCACACGTCGTAACCCCCGGACCGAAGCACTGAAGTGGGTACGTGTAGCTATAACCACTCGTCGTATATGGCGTTACGCCTTTGTCTTAATTAACATACAACGAGCGGATCCCGTATTTTACGCTTATTTTAAGGGGCAACATTGTTGCAACTCCCATAAGTGGGCGAATTCTCGACGTCCCAAGGTGGCTACGTACGGAATTGGGGACACCAATATGGTGGAGGTGATGCATAGGTATATAAAAATGAATCTCCTCAGTGGTAAGATAGCAATATGGGAGGCCATTCGTTTGTCTAAAATTAGTGCAACGTATCTTATTTGGCACCGGCAAAGCGAAATTATTTCGATTAGTCGAAGGCTTGCGTATGTTCCGAACCACTCGGAACTTGATGCACTTTGTGATCTACTCATGCCATATGCTGCCGATCTCACTTCGGATAACGTAGCTGCAGCAACAGTAAGGGTTGTAGGTTCAACGGAATTTATGGTGCTCCTTAGGGACGCGGGTTCTTGGGGTGTGTGCTTCTCCACTTGGAAGTGTTCATGCCCCTTTTTTATTGACCAAGGATTGCATTGCAGACATGCTCTTGCAGCTGCTTCATATAGAAACTTTGAATTGTCTTCACTTCCTGTGTCCCAACGCTGGCTAAGGACTAGTAATGATGCGTTAAAGGTTAATTTTTCTTCAGCGGACGTTCCTAGGCGTTCTAGTCGCGTCTTTTCATCAGGTTTTTCTTACGGTTTAGATGTATTACGTAAGTTTCACCGTCATTTTGAACCCCCATACTTCAATCTTCTAATTCGAAGTATGGACAACTATTTAACTACATCTAGTTCACGGAGATTGCCTCCGTATATCTTTGATTTGGACGAGGCTCAGATGTCATTAGAAACTGCCGTGTACGACAATCTGACGATGGATACGGTATTGAATGTAGAAAATATTGCAACTAATGATAGCCACAATTCTCCAATGACCAGTAATGACGAAGATCAAACGGTAGCCGCTTATGAAGGCAGCGATACTCGCGTAATAGGCGTTTATGATGGCCGCATAAGCGGTCGTGGACGGGAAACTAGATCTCGAATTCCTATTCCGTCCACCTCTCGAATGCCACCAGTAGATCTTGACGCTTTCTTAGATCACGCGCAAATATGTGGGCAGTGCGGTTTAGATGAACCACCTGAATTCGGTGGAAAAACAATCGATTGGGAGCAATGCCCCTACTGCAACGAATGGTACCATACTTATTGTAAAATTACTCCACCTTTCAATACTGAAAAGTGGTGCTTTTTTGTATGCAAATGTTTGATTAATTGCTTCATTCGATCCCGCGTGTTGCTGATATTGGTGCCATGGCGATATATGGTGAGTGCTATCATTCGCTTATCACTGACCCATTTTTTTAAACTTTTGATCTGCTTTGCAGGATCAATAAACCGTGAGCACTATCCACGTGTAAGTTCGAAATAATTTTTCGGTATCATGATGACGTGTTTGGTTTTGTTAACATCACCAACACGCTCGCTTGAACGCGGGAACTCTGAAATTGGTAGCCGCTTAATTAATCTTTTTATCTTATTCTTTCCGCCATACGCCATTGCAATCCCCAACGAACCAATCGAGAGGAGAACCGAAAAAGGTGAAAATTATCAATCGCAACTATCCATGCAACAGTGAAACCAATTTGAAAGTAAAAGAAAACTGAGAAAACTGACAATTTTAAGAAATCTCTAAATATATGTTTCCTTTTATCAAACAGTCTTTTTATAACTCTTATTCAATAGGATTTTGTTATGTGACAGGATAAATAAGCTTTAAAGGTGGGTACATAGTTGAAATTCGGTTACCATGTTTTGTGAGAAACAGAGCAATGCTAGACGTTTGCCCAATATAAACATCAGAGTTTTACCTTTTAGATTTTGTTGGTCGATTAAGTACCCTAACAATCGAGGAGGATGAGATGATGGTCAGCTTTGACGTAAGCTCCTTGTTCACAAACGTGGGCAATACAAGCGCTTCAGAATTAACGAGGAAGTCACTCAATTCCGATACGACCTTGAAGGATCGTACAAGTTTGAGTGTACAACAAATCATCAACGGTGTAGCAATTTGTGTGCATAGGAACCACTTCTTTATTTATTAGACAGCCATACAAGCCAAACGATGGTTTAGCGTACCAGTTATCAACTGAAATAAGGCTCGCTGAATCTCATCTTACCGTCTCCACCTGCTGACAGCAAACAGACGGAAACAAGCTTTACAGTGTATCCAGTACAATCAACATTTATCCGAATGATTTATCTACAGTTATAATATAACACATTCCGTTAATACGCTATATGCGTCTCAGTGGTCGTACAACGTTATCCACTTTCATGAAAATAGTTTACTTTTCCTACAAGATTCATATGCGTTGATTTGTTGTTGCTCCTACGTTTGATTTAGATATGACCTTAAATAAAAGTACAGACTACGGTATACTACCAGCGGAGAGGCTAAGCTTGTTGCAAACCATTGAGGTCAACATGGGAATGTTCCGGCTCGGTTTGAAAATCCGGTGGACAGTAAGGCTAAACGTGTTGCCAACCCTTGAGGTCAACATGGGAGGGTTCCGAAGCAAACACACTGGCCGACAGAAAGTTGTTATTCTGAATGTAACCTGATCTAAACTGACCGTCAACTTAATACGTTGAGGTCAACATGGAAATGTTCCGTAGTGGAAAAAATGGTCGAGAAAACTTGAATATTAAAGATATACGGACAACAGACGTATCACTGTTTCGTTTCAACTAAATTACATCTGCATAGTTTGTAGTTGTCTGTAATGAATTGTATTGAATGGAATTAAAATAACCCGAAATAACCCGATTATCCATATAAAGCTATAATCATGAATATATAGATAGATACATATATAGATAGATACATAGATAGATAGATAGACATATCTATCGAAAGATAGATAGATACATAGATAGATAGATAGACATATCTATCGAAAGATAGATAGATACGTAGATGGATAGATAGATAGATAGTTAGATAGATAGTTAGATAGATAGATAGATTGATAGATAGATAGATAGATAGATTGATAGATAGATAGATAGATAGAAGTAGATAGATGATAGATAGTAGATAGCGATAGATTAGAAAGATAGATAGATAGATAGATAGATAGATAGATAGATAGATAGATAGATAGAGAGATAGATTAATTCTGAAGTTTGCTAACTACTGAATATACGTTTGCGAATATGAGACGCATTTGTCTCGTTACATGAAATGACCTGCATTCCACATAGAATTCTGCATTTCTCTACCCCAAAGTAGCTACAAGTCTGGGTTACACATCACGCTGCCTATGCACTGTACAATTGTCTGACCTACTTGAGATTCAGCTAGCCTGTTAATAATTCAATAGGAATTCGAATAATTTCACACATGAAGTGAGAAGGGGAAAGAGACATTTTACATATAATGACATCTCATTATCTCCTATTGTTCTATGTAATCGCATTTGTCTCGTTGCATGGAATGACCTGCATTCCACATAGACTGTCTGCATTCCTCTACCCCAAAGTAGCTACAAGTCTGGGTTACACATCACGCTGCCTATGCACTGTGCAATTGTCTGACCTACTTGAGATTCAGCTAGCCTGTTAATAATTCAATAGGAATTCGAATAATTTCACACATGAAGTAAGAAGGGGAAAGAGACATTTTACATATAATGACATCTCATTATCTCCTCTTGTTCTATGTAATCGCATTTGTCTCGTTGCATGGAATGACCTGCATTCCACATAGACTGTCTGCATTTCTCTACCCCAAAGTAGCTACAAGTCTGGGTTACACATCACGCTGCCTATGCACTGTACAATTGTCTGACCTACTTGAGATTCAGCTAGCCTGTTAATAATTCAATAGGAATTCGAATAATTTCACACATGAAGTAATAAGGGGAAAGAGACATTTTACATATAATGACATGTCATTATCTCCTCTTGTTCTATGTAATCGCATTTGTCTCGTTGCATGGAATGACCTGCATTCCACATAGACTGTCTGCATTTCTCTACCCCATAGTAGCTACAAGTCTGGGTTACACATCACGCTGCCTATGCACTGTACAATTGTCTGACCTACTTGACATGTCAACGCATTCATGTAACGTTTTAATTATGATACAGATTTGTAAACCAGTGTCAATATGCCGTCACCGATTTAAGGCTTATATTCTGTGTGGTGAAATTATTACATACTCTGTAATCTCTCAGCCTGAGACTGTCTTTCGATTCAAGCGAGTGAGGGGGTGACGCTTTCGCGCAAACTCGCAATCTTATTGGACGAAAGTGCGCACCTTGTACAGGCTAGCAGACTACAGAGGGCAAATGAAACTAAACGCTCTACCACATGTAGTGAGAGGGGGGCCACGTGGAAATTATTTGTCTATCTCACAGTGCATGAGCGGGTAGTCAACGTACAATGTCATGGAGAAATATTTATGAGTCACAAGCTACATGATAGTTCAAAAAGCTCACTAAATTCCATGCAGCTTCACTAATGGAACGTTAATAGAATATTAGGAAGATTACCGTAAATACGTAAATCTATCTATTTATCTATCTATCTATCTATCTATCTATCTATCTATCTATCTATCTATCTATCTATCTATCTATCTATCTATCTATCTATCTATCTATCTATCTATCTATCTATCTATCTATCTATCTATCTATCTATCTATCTATCTATCTATCTATCTATCTATATCTATCCTATCTATCTATCTATCTATCTATCTATCTATCTATCTATCTATCTATCTATCTATCTATCTATCTATCTATCTATCTATCTATCTATCTATCTATCTATCTATCTATCTATCTATCTATCTATCTCTCCGTCCATCTATGTATCTTTCTATCTTCCGATAAATATGTCTATCTATCTATCTATGTATCTATCTATCTATCTATGTATCTATCTATCTATTCATGATTATAGCTTTATAGCCAAACTAATGTGTTGCTCATATATCCGCACTTGCACGTCACTAACGGTTTCTTCCTGTTTGCCTTCATACTGTAGCGGTTATTGTTCCCAACAAAATTGAACACACTTCTCAGCGTAACACGGCAAACTGATCCAATGCAATCACACAAAATATACTTGTCCCAAAGCAGAACACGTAAGCGGCCTGGATAATATATTTAAACTGTGTACATATATACACGTATCATTAAAACAAAACAATAATGAAATATGTAGGAATCACAAATCATTCTACACTATATCTTGCAACGCTTTTGGTAATCTCTGTATTAATCTATTATCATCGTGTAAATGAAGAGTATTTAGCTACGAAAATCTAGTAATTGTTCACTTTATTTAGATTCTGTTATTCTAAAAAATGCGAAAGTAAGAATCGATAAGAATATACTACAACGAACTATGAAGCTTGTTGAATCAATCTGCACAGAAACTTGTGCGGAGGACTTAAGATTCCATTAGAAAGTTTTATTCCCCAGATAATATGAACATCTTACATTTCAATCGACGTTTAAGCAATCATAAATGTCATAATTCCACGGTGATGCCTAATCAGTCGTATCATAGCATTCCGTGGCAAAACTATCGCCCTGACATCCTATACTGTAAATTTGTTCCGAAAGTATAGCATTAATAAACATGGATGCCTTTTTCATGTACATTCAGAGACTCAGGCTAATATTTTCATTTGATCCGTCTTTGAACACCTGGAAGATTCTATCTGGCTAGTATTACCCACCGTTGACCTTGACTTCGAAGTGTCTATTACCCACCGTCTACGACACAAACATCAATCTAGCGCTTGATTAATTGCTTTATAATGGCTACACTTCCCCCCGCAAATGATAAATGACATCAAAAGATTTTAAATGACCGCACAAAACTGAGAAAATAATACTCCTATGAATCTCAAATACCATTTTCTAGCGTAAATCTGTTAGGCTTCAAGCAGTTTATCGATGAACGAACGCGTAACAACAATATTCTTGACGTTGTCCTCACTCTTAATTTTAATCCATTTACCTTGGAAATATCATCATCGTATTAAAGGTGGCCACAATATCATAACATTCGAATTCAATGGCAACTTTGGAGTGAAAATATGTAGAAAATCATTCATCATTAGTCATATAAACTGGAAAAACTTCGCAAACCTTATTAATGCCGAAAACTGGACTGAACCTTTCCAATGCGACGACGTTACAGTAGTTTTTCATTAATATTTCATAATAAATTAGCTTAATCACTATATACATCTTCCGTTACCTATGTCAGACCCTCCAAAAGTGTCTGTAGTACAATCATCACGCCTTCATGCAAACAACTGCTGCGTTCTCATCAGCAACCAAGCCTTATTACTTGTAGTTTGTTAGTAAGCATATGCAAAAAACTTTTTTAATAATTATTTTAGATTTGGGAGGTAGTGGTTTTAACTTCTACCATCGTGATCATGATCAATTTATTGATCAAGATGTTTATTCTGTGAAACGTGCCGACGATGGAAGCCAACCACCACAGCCATCAATTGAATCTCTCTTCAGAAGTCTGGCTGTGGTACTTAGTTTGCCCAAAATAGAAATCGAGCCATTTGATGGTTCACCGGCTGACTTTGTCACATTCATGAGGTCGTTCGCCAGCCACATAGAATCCCAGGTTACGGATCCTTATCAAAAACTGTGCTACCTTATCTATTATTGTAAAGGGACACCCAAGGAGTCTATCCGGCATTGCGTTTTGCTTCCTCGTGAGAGTTGTTTTTCTGGTGCTTTAGAAATACTCCGTGCACAATATGGAAAGCCACATCAAATCGTCGACTGCGACACAAAGGATTTATATTCAGGACCGGTTATTCGGTCTGGTGATCAAGCTACGCTAGAATCCTTGTTGCAGCAGATGCGCAGTTGCAACATTAGTCTTTCACAACTAAACCGTGCCGCAGATTTAAACTGTACAACTAATCTGCTGAAAATTGTTCAGCGATTACCCAAGCCACTACAGATAAAGTGGGCTGAAGTGGCAGAGTCTTTAATGGCGCTGAACAAACAGCCGTCATTTGAAGATTTAATAACTCTGGTAGAAAGAAGAGTAGCAATAGCTAGTACAGAGTACGATGCCTTGGCATTTGAAAACACAAAGTCTTCGCCTCCCCTTAGTTCTGCTGCTGTTCAGCATTCTCCACCAACGAAAATCTGTATGTTTAGCCAGTCAACCCACCCTCTGGAGAAATGTTCAATTTTCCGGAGTTATAACGTCCAAAAAAGGTGAGAAACACTTAAGCGAAATGGACTGTGCTTCCGGTGCCTTAAAGGTAACCATAGAATTGCAGACTGCAAATCGCAACAACTTTATCGCTTAGATGGTTGTAGTAAAGCCCATCACTGTCTCCTTCATACGTCTACTAACAATGTTGAAAAGGCGACAGAAGAAATAGCTCAGGTGTGTAACTCCTATAGCTTAGCTTCTAATGGCGTACATCTTGGTTTCGTCCCAGTTAGGCTGGTGGGTCCACGCGGTTCGGTGTCTACTTACGCCTTTCTTGACAACGGATCGGACTGCACCTTACTTGACAGGGATTTGTTGGAGCCAATAGGACTTGAATCGAGGAAAAATAAGCTGAGCATCTCCAGTTTACATGGCTCTAAGACAATAACTTGCGGGCAAACCAATGTAAAGCTCTCCTCACTAGACAATAAATTCAATTGTGTGATCGAACACTCAATTGTTGTGAACAGACTGCCTGTCAGTCGTGTTGATATTTCCAAGTTCGATATTAATCGATGGCCTCATCTTGAAGGAGTTTCACTGGAATCCCTCAGGTCGAGTCGCGTGGGCATTCTCATAGGTTGTGATGTTCCGGATGTGCATTGTGGTTCGGAACATAGACTTGGAAAAGAACGAGAACCGTTTGCAATCAAGACGCCATTGGGTTGGGTTTTGAGAGGGCCAACGGGTCAACATGACATGTCACCTCGTCGCGTCAACGCGATCCCACAAGAACATCCGAGCATCGAGACATTGCTGACACTGTTGTATGACTCAGAATTTTCAGATCCTGGAGACTCGGAGGCACCACATCCCTCTCTCGACGATGTCAGAGCACAACACGAAGTGGAGTCATCACTTCGCCTGGTCGATGGTCACTGCAATATAGGGGTGCCATGGAGATGTACGTTACTTGATTTGCCAGACAATTATCATTTGGTGTGAACAAGGCTAAGCAGCTTAGGCCGTAATCTAATGAAGGATCGAACCCTCCAAGATCGTTATATCGCCACAATGAAGACTCATTTCGGAAAGGGTCATTTACGTCGTGGCGATTCCAGTATTAACGGGGGTTTTTACCGCATCATCCAGTTATCAATCCCAAAATTCCGGAAAAGCTGCGAATCGTTTTCGACTGTGCAGCTACATTTAGAGGAATTTCCTTGAACGATATGCTGCTTCAAGGGCCGGATATTGTGAACAGTCTCACGGTTGTCCTGCACAGGTTCAGCCGATACCAAGTAGCTCTGTGTGCTGATATTAAAGATATGTTTCTGCAAGTTCGCATGCCCGAAAGGGATAAATGGGCTTTCAGCACCCTTTGGTGGAAAGACGATAAGCCTGATGAGAATCCTGAGGTATATGAATGGAACGTGCATCCGTTTGGAGCAAAATCCTCGCCATTCTGCGCCAACTACGCACTTAGCAGGATTTTCGATGAACATATCGATGGGTTCGATCATGGAATAGAAAAGGGATTATTGAAACAATTCTATGTAGATGACATTCTCGGTTCTACGAATTCAGTCGAGCAAGCAAAAGCCATCGTTTCCAGCTTGCCTGAACTTCTCGCAAAGGGTGGTTCCCAGCTAGCGAAGTGGTCATGCAACAGAAAGGAAGTGTTTTGCGATGTAAGTCCAGAGTCAACGTCCACGTCGATGAATAATTTCCTCTTTGGAGAATCCGTTGAGCGAACTTTGGGTGTTATGTGGAATTTGAACAGGGATATTTTCGTGTTTGACATGCGAGAACCTGTTAGTCATCCTACCAGAAGATCACTTCTTGCATAAATAGCATCAATTTTTTACCCCTTGGGTTTTGTGGCTCCTGTATTGCTTTTGGGAAAATTAGTTCTAAAGGAGGCGTGCCGAAACAAGGTAGGCTGGGATACAAACTTGGATAGAATTATGTTGACTAATTATAACAAGTGGTTAGCCTTGCTTACCATAATTGCAAATCTAGAAGTGCCACGTTGCCTCATACCTAATATCTGCAATTACACGCGATTTGAGTTACACCTGTTCTCCGACTCATCAGAATCCGGTTATGGTGTTGTCGCGTATCTGTGCGCTGTACAGACAGATGGCTCACGTCAATGTCGCTTTCTCTGCGGTAAATCACGCGTGGCCCCCATTAAGTTTATAACTATACCCCGTCTGAAGTTAACAGCAGCACTTGTAGCTAGCAAGCTATCATCTCAATTTGTTTATGAATTAGACTTGTCATTGAGTCACGTGACTCTGTGGACCGATTCGGCCATTGTTTTGCGATACCTATCAAACACCTCGTCGCGGTATGCAACCTTTGTAGCTGTAGAAAGGTCAAGATCAGAGCGACAGATGTGTATTCACTACACGTCAACAAACATATGAATCATCATGGGAATTACAATAAAGAGATAGACACACTGACAGATACTGCATTCTGATTGGACAATGAGTATTCATGCTGACAGCCACTCCACATCCTTCCGTTTTTCAAACGATCGGCTCATCGACATCTTGCGCGTGACAATTCAATTTATATCGTTCATTTGACCGAGGCAAAGTTCTTCAAGCTTCGCGAAGATTGTTCCCCAGTCATCTGCGTCTTCGTTCTCAACAAAAGTGAAACACTGTGTAAACTCCGTCGCCTGTTCACCAAGCGCATTCCTCAGCGTCACAATTTGATACACTTTATCGGTATTCGTCAGATTCGCCAACGTCCGAAAGTCGGTGAAGTGTTGCTTCCAAAGTTCCCATCTCTCGTTCACTTGACCGAGGCAATGTTCTTCGAGCTTCGCGAAGATAGTTTCCCAGTCATCTGCGTTTTCGTTCTTATCAAAGGTGAAACACTGTATGAAATTCGTCGCCTGTTCACCAAGCGCATTCCTTAGCGTCACCATTTGATATGCTTTGTCGGTATTCGTCAGATTCGCCAACGTCCGAATGTCTCTAAACTGTTCCTTCCACCAAAGTAATGTGTTGCTCACATCCCCATCCCTTACACACCACTACCGGTTTCAGGCTGTTTGCCATCGTCAGGTGGAGACAGTAAGATCAGGTTCAGTGAGCCTTGAAACAGTGGATTAAAGGTAAACAAGGTTATACTTGTATGCCAACTGTTATATAGGGTTCGTACAACGAACCACGATGTTCAGACACAGAATCACAAAGTGATTCTTGGTCAAAGCACTCAAGGCGCTTGTGGATGACCAAAGTAATGTGTTGCTCACATCCCCATCCCTTACACACCACTACCGGTTTCTGGCTGTTTGCCGTCGTCAGGTGGAGACAGTAAGATCAGGTTCAGTGAGCCTTGAAACAGTGGATTAAAGGTAAACAAGTTATACTTGTATGCCAACTGTTATATAGGGTTCGTACAACGAACCACGATGTTCAGACACAGAATCACAAAGTGATTCTTGGTCAAAGCACTCAAGGCGCTTGTGGATGACCAAAGTAATGTGTTGCTCACATCCCCATCCCTTACACACCACTACCGGTTTCAGGCTGTTTGCCATCGTCAGGTGGAGACAGTAAGATCAGGTTCAGTGAGCCTTGAAACAGTGGATTAAAGGTAAACAAGGTTATACTTGTATGCCAACTGTTATATAGGGTTCGTACAACGAACCACGATGTTCAGACACAGAATCACAAAGTGATTCTTGGTCAAAGCACTCAAGGCGCTTGTGGATGACCAAAGTAATGTGTTGCTCACATCCCCATCCCTTACACACCACTACCGGTTTCTGGCTGTTTGCCGTCGTCAGTGGAGACAGTAAGATCAGGTTCAGTGAGCCTTGAAACACATACCCCATCCCTTCACATCAGCCTCAATGACCAAAGTAATGTGTTGCTCACATCCCCATCCCTTACACACCACTACCGGTTTCAGGCTGTTTGCCATCGTCAGGTGGAGACAGTAAGATCAGGTTCAGTGAGCCTTGAAACAGTGGATTAAAGGTAAACAAGGTTATACTTGTATGCCAACTGTTATATAGGGTTCGTACAACGAACCACGATGTTCAGACACAGAATCACAAAGTGATTCTTGGTCAAGCACTCGAGGCGCTTATGGATGACCAAAGTAATGTGTTGCTCACATCCCCATCCCTTACACACCACTACCGGTTTCAGGCTGTTTGCCATCGTCAGGTGGAGACAGTAAGATCAGGTTCAGTGAGCCTTGAAACAGTGGATTAAAGGTAAACAAGGTTATACTTGTATGCCAACTGTTATATAGGGTTCGTACAACGAACCACGATGTTCAGACACAGAATCACAAAGTGATTCTTGGTCAAAGCACTCAAGGCGCTTGTGGATGACCAAAGTAATGTGTTGCTCACATCCTCATCCCTTACACACCACTGTGAGCAACACATTACTTTGGTCATCCACAAGCGCCTTGAGTGCTTTGACCAAGAATCACTTTGTGATTCTGTGTCTGAACATCGTGGTTCGTTGTACGAACCCTATATAACAGTTGGCATACAAGTATAACCTTGTTCCTTCCACCGTTTCCATCTCTCTGCCGATCCTTCATCGCCTTCCATTGAGTGTTGCCGGTGGTCGAACATTAAAGCCGCTAAAACGGGCGTTCTCAGTTCTATCCGACGTTTTCTCGTCGATCACCCTCGTCACCATGTAGAAAAGTCAAGATCAGAGCGACAAATGTGTATTCACTACACGACGACAAACATATGAATCATCATGGGAATTACAATACAGAGATAGACACACCGACAGCTACTGCATTCTGATTGGACAATAAGTATTCATGCTGACAGCCACTCCACAGTAGCCAATCACATCAGACGCATACGTGAACTATTCGATCCGTCACAGTGGCGCCACGTTCCATCAAACCTCAATCCTGCGGATGTTGCGTCCAGGGTAGTCGAGTCCAAACCGGTTGAAAAACTCAAGTTTTGGTTGGATGGACCCCGGTTTCTGTTAACAGATAAATTATCTTGGCCTAACGAGCCATACTTTGTAATTGATAATAATTTGATGGAATTTAAGAAAGTTTGTGCTATGAGCAGTAGTTTGTGAAGTTTACATTGGTTTCAATATTTGGTAACACACAGCCGAGAGTGGATAATTTTATTGAGAAAGATTTCTTGGCTCAGCAGGTTTAAAATATATACGCTTATCAAGATGCGCTGCAGAACAGACCTACTACTGGATGTCGGTAGTATCAAGGCTAAGGAGCTGAACTGTGCTAGGATAGACATCCTTCGTATAGTGAACATTAAACACTTCCCAGAAATAGCTGAACGCAACAGACCCCCAAAGCATTTGCTTGCTCTCAAGCCTGTCATTGTAGACGGAATCGTCTGTCTTCTAGACGGGGTAGTAGACGAGTAGAAAGTAATCAGGATGTTGATCATTGGTGATTGCGCATAACACACCATGTACCTCGGAGACAAATTGGATTATGGTTATAGATACTTCGGGTTAATAGAAAATGTTGCCATGAGGTATTGTGGACATGTGCACTATTCATACATTGTGCATTTTTGAAAGTTACATATGAGAAATGCATTATGGCTGGCCCTTGTCGATCGTTACATATCATGCTTTCATAACCGGGACAGTGTAACAGGTTGTCAAAGATTGTTTCAGCCATTAGTCGGCAAAAGCTCCTTATCCTATAAAAAAATAAATAAATAAATATCGCAGGCCATGATACATACGCTATGCGTGATGTATTCATTGTTTACAGCCACGGAGGACTTGCACATGCATGTTAGCATCCGGCGATAATGGACTAAGGAGCATACACCTACATGCGTGATGCATCCTTTGAGACCCATGATCATCACAAACACGCAAATACGTGTTGGTCCAAGTCCAACTGGATAATGGTTGCGCGGCTTAGGCCAGGACAACCTGACACCTGCATTATGCGCCGGTGCGAATGGCCGAACGTGACAAAGGTGCCTCCTATGCTTTGCTCATGCAACTTAAATTACTTTGGCAACATTTGCCAATATAGACGGCTCGTGCATGCAAATTTGAAAGGGTTTCCATAGAGCAATGCCTTCCGTTGTGGAATATTAAGCAGCTACGGCCCATAGCGCATGTGCTATTGACATGCAAATTGCTTATAGATCGTCTGCGCATATTGTCTCCGAAAACTGAGCCAGCAGCACATAACAATTGCTTATGAGGTACAAGTCTCGTGTGGTAGTACCCATGCCTTGATGATTGACATGCTGTTTCTACTTTCTAGCAGTTAAAAAATCACATTTTGGTCATCTATTTTTGTGAATTTCAACTACTAATGAGTAGATAACAATTTTGTACATAGTCTCATTGTAGCATTTTAGAATTGGCAAAAATGTACAGTAGATAGGAACGTTTGTCTACTTATTCGGAGTATAGCGAAATATGGAGATGTGTTTATAAATATGTTTTAAAGCTGAGTGGCTTCCGGGGGGCAGTGTGAATGTGAATTTCACATTTAAGTTTGGTAAATGTTGGCCTGCCTGGATTCCAATTTTTTTTGTGCTTCTGTCGAATTGCTCACATTTATTTTTTGTTGCTAACATTTACTTTCCTGAAAGATTCCTTACTTCGTACTTCCTTTTCTTATTTTGTTTTATTCTTTCCCGCCATTTTTGCTGGTTCTCAATTTACTTGATTGGACTTGCGCCATATTTTCCGCCCATAGACGCTCTTAATTGTTATTGAAATTATTCGCGGATCTTCAGTGTTGAGGTATTTTGTATATTATTATATATTTGTGTTAGTACCGCATTTTTGTAAAGCAATTGTTTGCAAATATATTGGTTTTGCGTTGATTGGACAAATCTGCGCGTATCTCTAACCTGGTTTGAATCGAGTATAGAAAGCAATTCCGAGCCATTTAGATATCGTCCCTAAAGGTACTCTATTGTACTTTACAATAAACGCTGTTCAGTATGGCACTGAACCCAGAACCATCAATACAAGCCGCGAAACAACGTGAAATGTTTTCTATTTTAGGAGTAACAGAGGCATCTGTAATATATCGTTGCTGATGAAATAACAAATGCATAAGTGATTTTAAATGTGATTAATCCACTTATGCGTACAGAATGGGATATAAACGTATTCCGAAATATCTTCCCGGTAATAAGTTGACATCGCGATTTGAATCTTCGGGCAGACTCCCCTTGCGGTATAAAGACATTTTCAAAAGAAACATGAAAGCTCTTGACATTGACACTACGATTTGAGAAGAGCTTGCTCCTGACCGCTCATTTTAGGGAAACTGTTTAAGGCGTCATCTGCAATTTGGGAAATAGTGAATACTGCGCTTGACTGCTGAATGTAAGACAAGAAAACAGTTGGCAAATGGCTTAAATCGGTTGAGCACGAACCATAGTTCTGAGCGCAGCGGGAGAGATTGTCTCTACCGAATTCCACTGTTCAGTCATTTGGAACGCTGTGTAATATGAAAGCATATTAACTTGGGCAATGCATCTATAGTACGAATGAACCAATGAAGACCAACACCTACAACACCTCTAACCTTTCAGCATCATGAGTATCTGCGCGTACACATGGTTAATTAACTGGAATTTGTCATGTACATTTGCCCAATATAAAATAACCATATCCCTTCGATTCCAAAATGGAAACAATCAAACGGCTTAATGTGTTTAGAAAACGTTTGAAGCTGATATAATTAATTATTGAAAAGGCAACAAACCGTAAATGGAATTTATAATATTACAGATGGTTTGAAAGCAATATCCATCCAAGAATAATGGAATGAATTACAATACCGATCGTAGTCATATAATCGATTTTTATGGAGCTATAATAAAAAAACGTTTTCAAAGTGAATTATATGCAACTAGTTTATTTGAGACAATCATTGCTTTATGAAACCTTAGTAAAATTTGAGAAAAACATCGATAGACGTGACCCTAAATTAACCGCACGCACTATCGATTTAAGAATTGATGCTTTCATCAAAACTGTGCACTCCGGTCAGATAAATCGATGTGTTTTTCAACGGGTGATTCATTGTTATGGTTCTTTCAAATGAAACGGAGTCATTAGGTTGAGAATCTAACCGCAAGCACTATCGATTTAAGAATTGATGCTTTCAACAAAACTGTGCACTCCGGTCAGATGAATCGATGTGTTTTTCAACGGGTGATTCATCGTTATGGTTCTTTCAAATGAAACGGAATCGTAAGGTTGAGAATCTAAGTTGAGAGTCTAACTTTTCTGGTCGAGATACAACGTCACACATTCAAACAATTAAACGTCACGCAAAAGTAATCAGACGTATATTTGTGGCTAAATATCGGTAATATATCCACGAAGAAAATAAGATATCCGACCTTCAATCGAACTTTCCAAAGTAACCAGATAAGCCATAAGTGAATCGAGGTCTATCTAAATACTGGGTGTCAATATGATTGTAAAGTATACTAGCAATATAGAGTCAATTGAAAATTGAACAAAAATGAAATATTCGGATATTTAGAGGAAATTAGTTCTTCCAGATATTCATCATGTCATAATGTACTGACAATCAGACGACCATTACCGCGAAAGTCCACAATTCTATCTAGTGGGTAAAATCATGTTACCGGTTAATGATATCAGAGAGAAACACCGGGTATATTTACTCAAGCGACATGGCGTCATGATGTTGAATGCGATGCTTCTATTTCTACTAACGTGTGAAGAATTACATGCGCATACTATGTGCTGCGTAGCTGATTAATTTGGCCTGTCGTAGCAATGGAGTCGTAGTAGGTGGGACATTCTCTGTTAACGAGCTTCCGTAAGAAATATTGTGTTTATTACATTATGCATCCACGGATTTTCCTCAAAGCGGTAGGTGTTTCGGAAATGAAAATTATTAAGCTTCTGTTCGTATACTGCGTGCGTGGTCTAGTTTTGGCTTCATTTAGACAATACATGAAATTAAAACTCCACCTATGCAGCATTTATAGTATTCCCAGTTTTCCTAAGGCGTTATTTGGTGGAGTAGATTTACTGAACCCGATAAGGATCTAAATGACCTTGAAATGCATTAGGGATAACCATCTTTGCATTCAAGGACTCAAGGATTTATGGTTTAAAAGGTTATACCTTACAACTTTAAAGGATTAAGCTATGGATGGAAATATGAAAAATATAATTGTGTGAAAGAATTATAGTCTATCAAAGTTGAAGCTCACAAATGATGTGCTCTTGCATGTATAAATCCCATTCAGCTTTAAACATCGCTAGGCACGGAGATTTTACCACATATTGGTGTAGGGTATTTCAAAGAAATATAATACGTACGGCAAAAAATGGCGCCGACAATCAAGGACATGTTCTAGTGGATGTCCTTCGGCTAACACAAATCTATAGGTCAGAATAATATCGCGTCGTATCAGACTTTGGTCAAAGTCACATAGACCCAGATGTTGAAATTGTTCGGTGTAAGGAACGTTGCGGAGACTCATCTTCAACTTTGTTGCTCTGTGAAAGATGTTATCAAAGAAAGCAATATCTTTTCGCGGCCAAGGAACCCAGACCTCTATAGCATACTACATCGTAGGTCGAAGGTAACTTTCATTATTTTCGGTAACGTTATCAGCAATAATCTTTTAAATATTCTCCGAGAGATATCTCAAATTTTGCTGGCCTGTCGATATATGTGTTGTTGGCCTCCGTCGGTCAATGCCGACCATGGATGTACATCGCATCACATGAATTTTATGTTTTGCAACTTTTTGAATGACTAAACAGTCTCAATCGGGAGGAACAATCTCTCCCGCAGCTCTTGCAACGATAATCAAAACTTTCTGGTATTGCATCAGTTGCACGCCGGCGGCGTGATCTGCGTTCAGTAGCCAGGAGCTTTATTTGCTCCTCCCCGGCTTTCAGTCGACGCTTTACACAATGCCTCCAAAGTGAGCGGTCAAGAGCGAGTTCTTCCCAGCTTGCGGGGTCAATGTCAAGAGCATTCATATCTCTTTTGCAAACATCTTTGTACCGCAAGTGCGGTCTGCCCAATGGTCGACTTCCTAATTGCAACTCACCGTAGAGTAGATCTTTCGGAATACGACCATTTTCCATTCTATAGACATAAGCAAGCCACCGCAGGTGGCGCTGACGTAATAGGGTGAACATGCTCTGTAAACCAGCTTATGAAAGCACTTCAGCGTTAGTCACTCTGTCCATCCACGATATGTTCATGTTACGACGGATGCTTCGTAGATAGAATGCATTCAGCTTCCTTTCGTGTCTTGCGTGGGTGGCTTAGGCCGTATAGTAAAGCATTTAGTACGCACGCGCTGTATACCATCATTTTCGTCTTTACAGTCAGCTTGCGGTTACCCCAAACACGATAGTTCAATCGGGACAACATGACAGCTGTTTTGCCAATCCGCTCATCAATCTATGTAAAGCAACAAGCCTAACAACAACCATAGGATGGTAAAAATTGAAATTTAATGTATAAACAATATAAGGAAATAGAATAAGCAGTATATAAGTGTTCTGGAAACGAGTGATGCAATAACAAATTGGCTCATTCCATTTTAAATTCATGTGAGCTAGTGCAGTGAGCAACGGTTAAAGGCGAACTGTTCCAAGAAAACAGACACGAACAGAGTAAAAATACCTTCTACATTTCAGGCGGGAATGGGGTTAGTTATTGAATGTCCATGCACTTCTTTGCGATCGAATGACTTTGGTTCCACAATCAGTACAAACAAAAACAAAACCCTTGTTCGAAGGACATTTTCGTCGCCCCTTCTTCCCTGCTAAAAACTCTCAGCTTGTACTAACACATCGTTTTGCATATCCTGGTTCAATTATTACAGGCATTTTCACTATAGACACTGAGGCTGAGAAGCAGATTCACCAAACGCCTGCTATCTTGCCCGTATGAACTCTAACCTTCGGGAAAACTTACTAGTTGAGTGTGAAGATGAAGATGGTGTTTTGCAGAGCATTCGTAATAAACGCTCTTCAGTATGGCACTAAACCCAGGACCATCAATACAAGCCGCGAAACAAAGCGAAATGTTTTCTATTTTGGGAGTATCAGAGGCATCTGTAATATATCGTTGCTGATGAAATAACAAGTGCATAACTGGTTCACAGTCGATTATGGGAAATAAGCGTATTTCGAAATATCTTCCCAATGATGAGTTGACATCGCGATTTGAATCTTCGGGCAGACTTCTCTTGCGATGAACAGACATTTTCAAAAGAAACATGAAAGCTCTTGTCACTACGATTTGAGAAGAGCTTGCTCCTGACCGCTCATTTTAGGAAAACTGTTTAAGGCGTCATCCGCAGTTTGGGAAATAGTGAATAATGCTCTTGACTGCTCAATGTAACACACGAAAACAGTTTGCAAATATGTTCAATCGGTTGAGCACGAACCATGGTTCTGAGCGCATCGGGAGAGATTGTCTCTACCGAATTCGACTGTTCAGTCATTTGGAACGCTGTGTAATATGAAAGCATATTAACTTGGGCAATGCAACTATAGTACAAATGACCAATGGAGACCAACACCTACAACACCTCTAACCTTTCAGAATCATGAGTATCTGCGCGTACGCATTGTTATTTAACTGGATTTTGTCATGTACATTTGCCCAACATAAATTAACCATATTCCTTCGATTCCAAAATGGAAAAAATCAAACGGCTAAATGAGTTTAGAAAACGTTTGAAGCTGATATAATGAATCATTGAAAAGGCAACAAAATGTAAATGGAATTTATAATATTACAGATGGTTTGAAAGCAATATCCATCCAAGAATAATGGAATGAATTACAATAACGATCGTAGTCATATAATCGATTTTTATGGAGCTATAAGAAAAAAACGTTTTCAAAGTGAATTATATGTAACTAGTTTATTCTAGACAATCATTGCTTTATGAAACTTTAGTAAAATTTGAGAAAAACATCGATAGACGTGACCTTAAGTTAACCTCACGCACTATCGATTTAAGAATTGATGCTTTCAGCCAAATTTTGCACTCCGGTCAGATGAATCGATGTGTTTTTCAACGGGTGATTCATCGTTATGCTTCTTTCAAATGAAACGGAATCGTAAGTTTGAGAATCTAAGTTGAGAGTCTAACTTTTCTGGTCGAGATACAACGTCACACATTCAAACAATTAAACGTGACGTAAAAGTAATCAGACGTTTATTTGTGGCTAAATATCGGTAACATATCCACGAAGAAAATAAGATATCCGACCTTCAATCGAACTTTCCAAAGTAACCTGATAAGCCATAGGTGAATCGGGTCTGTCTAAATACTGGGCGTCAAAATGATTGTAAAGTATACTAGCAATATAGAGTCAATTGAAAATTGAACAAAAATGAAATATTCGGATATTTAGAGGAAATTAGTTCTTCCAGATATTCATCATATCATAATGTACTGACAGTCATACGACCATTACCGCAAAAGTCCACAATTCTATCTAGTGGGTGAAATCATGTTACCGGTTAATGATATCAGAGAGAAACACCGGGTATATTTACTCAAGCGACATGGCGTCATGATGTTGAATGCGCTGCTTCTATTTCTACTAACGTGTGAAATCTTACATGAGCATACTTTGTGCTGCGTAGCTGATTAATTTGGCCTGTCGTAGCCATGGAGTCGTAGTAGGTGGAACATTCTCTGTTTACGAGCTTCCGAAAGAAATATTGTGTTTCTTACTTAATGCATCCACGGATTTTCCTCGAAGCAAATGTGGTTCGGAAATGAAAATTAATCAGCGCCTTTTCGTATACTTCGTGCGTCGTCTAGTTTTCGCTTCATTTAATACACACGCTTTATATACCATCATTTGTGCCTTCACTGTTGGTTTTTGTCTAATTAAGATAGAATTGTTCGAATAGAACTAATTGCTTGCTGCTTTGCTAATCCGATTATCAATCACGGTGTCTAGCAAGAAGGTATTCCCAGTAGGTGAAACAAGATATGTGAAATGATTTGACGCAGCAAGCTATTGATGACTTATAAGGCTTCCGTTTCACTGATAATGAAAACGTACAGTGGTATACAACACTTTCAAAGCTTTTCTCGACGTTTTCTAAGGGAGAAAATCATGTCATTCAGGTGGGATTCCTTCCGTCACTAGAGGCCTTCCTATTTTCTAAGTGGTCAATCGCTGTATCAAGGCGATCGGAAGTTGATGATCATTAGATTTTGTGTGGTTGGTCGACGCTCAACTTGTCCAAATGCATGCACGACACCGTGAGAAGTGTTGGACACATCTTTCAGTCTGCTGGGTTTTGTCGACAATCGCGTCACCATATAGCGTCTCAATGTTTGCTGATTCTTTCAGGCAATTATCTATCGTGAACCGCTGCAGTTAGACATCTTCCGTACCTACCAGTGTGTAACAGTGTACCAACAAACGCTATCTTATATAGTTCGCACTTAAAAATCAGTTAATGGCATATTATTAAAACTAAAATTATTTGCAACATTACTGTGTAACAATTATAATTTCAGTCCAATGGACAATTTTACACCGCTTAACAGCTAGCTGCCCTGAGAAGTCGAATGTTTCAATTTGTTAGTGTTCGTTTGAACTTAAAAATGCTCATTATTTCTGCTCTAGGCAAGCCTGCGTCACAGAAGCTTCGTCCCTGAAAAAGTTGCTCATTTTAGCTTCATTGAGACAATACATGGAATAAAAAACCCCACATATGCAGCATTTATAGTATACACCAGTTTTCCTAAGGCGTTATTTGGTGGAGTAGATTTTCTGAACCCGATAAGGATCTAAATGACTTCAAAATGCATTAGGGATAACCATCCTTGGATTCAAGGACTCAAGGATTTATGGTTTAAAAGGTTATGCCTCACAACTTTACAGGATTAATCTATGGATGGTAATAAAAAATATATGATTGTGTGAAAGAATTATAGTCTATCAAATTTGAAGCTCACAAATGATGTGCTCCTGCATGTATAAGTCCCATTCAGCTATAAACATCGCCAGGCACGGAGATTGTACCACATATTGGTGTAGGGTATTTCAAAGAAATATAATACGTTCGGCAAAAAATGGCGCTGACAATCAAGAACGTGTTTCAGTGGGTCTTTCGGTAAACACAAATCTATAGGTCAGAATAATATCGCGTCGTATCAGACTTTGGTCAAAGTCACATAGACCCAGACGTCGAAATTGTTCGGTGTAAGGAACGTTGCGGAGTCTCATCATTAACTTTGTTGCTATGTGAAAGATGTTATTAAAGAGAGTAATGTCTTTTCGCAGCCGAGGAACCCAGACCGCTATAGCATATTACATTGTAGGGCAAAGTTAACGTTATTTATCCTTGGTAACGTTATCAGTAATACTCTTTTAAATATTCTTTGAGACATATTTCAAATTCTTCTGGCCTGTCGATATATGTGTTGTTTGCATCCGTCGGTCGATGTCGACCATGGATGTACATCACATCGCATGAATTTCATGTTTTGCAACTTTTTGAATGACTAAACAGTTTCAATCAGGGGGAACAATCTCTCCGCAGCGCTTGCAACGATAGTCAGAACTCTGTTGTATTGTACCAGTTGCACGCCGACGGCGTGATCTGCGTTCAGCAGCCAGGAGCTGTATTTGCTCCTCTCCGGCTTGCAGTCGACGCTTTACACAATGCATCTAAACACGATGGTTTAATCGGAACAAAATGACAGCTGCTCTGCCAATCTGCTTATCAATCTCCGAGTCTAGCGAGAGGTTATCCGCAATGGTTGAACCGAGATATGGGAAATGATGTACTGGTTCGAGCTGACAGTTACCAAAAGTTATGATTGATGGCGATACAGTCCCTTGAAAAAGGACTTTAGTCTTGTTCATGCTGATTTTAAGACCAAAGTCTTCGCATGTCGACGAAAAACAGTCCATTAGGAGCGAGCAATAATAGCTGCATCGTCGGCAAACAGCAGGTCACGGCTTATCACATCCTGTACTTTGGATTGTGCTCTCAACCGGTTCAGGTTGAAAAGCTTGCCATCACTTCGCGTGCGTATGTAAATGCCTTCTGTTCTTGTCTTTAAAGCGTGCTTCAGAAGCAGAGCAGGTACACACCCTTGTTCGACGCCTCGGCGAATTACAAATGCTTCTGAACTGCAACCGTTAAAATGGACTGAGCCTTTCATGCGTGAGTGGAACGAAATAACGAGTTTAGGCAGCCTTGGGGGGCAGCCTATCAGATCAACCATTTTGAAAAGAAACACTTTGCTGACGTAGTCGAATGGCTTAGTTAAATAAATAAAAACAGCGTATAATGACATACGCTGTTCCCGACACTTTTCTTGAAGTTGTCTCAGGGAGAAAATCATGTCAGCGGTTGATCTTCCCTTGCGGAAGCCACATTGAGATTCAGACTTAATTCTATCAGATAAAACTTGCAGCCGGAACTGTAAGACTTTAGCAAACAATTTGCCTACAACATTCAGAATATATATATATATATATATATATATATATATACATATATATACTGGCAGTTTAATGTGGTTTTTAGGTTTTCACTAATCCCTACTTCAAGATATTTTTCCAACGAGCTTCCATCTGAGAACTGATTCGCGTCCAAAGTTTCATATGATCCGCAAACATGATCCTTTTGATGATGTATGGTGTGCGGGTAGATCGTTTATTTATAATAGAAAGATAAGCGGATATAGCACGGATGTGTTTTCCACTTTAGGGATAACAATCCGTTCACTCTATCTATGCGTGGCGATCTGACATATGGTCACACAACCATCACACTAGTGGATAACATATCCCTGAAAGTCTCAGTTTTGTGAGAACCAAATGGTGAAGGACTCTGTCAAAACCATTAGAAATATCTAAAAGACAGACGTGAATGCAAAATTTCCATCAAACTCCTTCGTCCAGTCGTCGAACCCTATGAGAAGATACGCTAGTCAATAGCGATATGATTGAAATCCATGTTGTGATGGAGAATCCAAATAACTCGATTCAAAGTATGCAACCCTTCTTTACGATACTATACATTCTATGACATTATCAATAACAAGTAATAATGTGACGGGACGATAATTTGCAGCGTCAGATCGGTAGCCAAATTTGAAAATAGGTGTAATCACGCCAGACTTCCAATCTTTTGGTACCACTCCCTAAAGCAACGAATAGTTAAAGAGGCTGGAAATCGGTTCACAACGCTGACGATGGTAGAAACATAGCACATCCGGTGTAATGCCATTGGCACTTGGTGATATTCTTAATTTCATTTTGAGCAATTTACTTGCGACAATTTCTGGATTTATCAAAATTTCGATTCCTGACTCGACTGAATAGTTTGACACAAAAACTTTTGAGTAATAAATTGCGAGACCATTTGCGGTTTCCAACGCGGTCTCGGTGAAATTTTCACCATTCTGGACGGCAGTAATACCATGTTTGAATGTCGCTTTCGCTTTAATGATTCTGTATATGAAATTATGGTTTCGTTCCATTCTTGCGATTAGCATTAATTATTACAGTTCTTCATACTCTGGAAAACGTGTGGTGACTTTTTTGCGTAATATACGGAAATTTTGCCAAGAAGTAGGAGTAATGTTGGTTGTATGCTGCATTTACTCTGCTCGATTAAGCGCTATCCACTTTCTTGGTATGCTGTAAACAACAAAACAAAGTTCATGATCAGATTTTTCAGGAACGATCTACAAGTTTCTGTCAATCTTCAATTAAAAAAATAGACGTTCTCTCGTTTGCGAGTATTGGCTTACGTGGATATTATGGATATTGAAAATTTTTTTTGTAATTCAATGTCGGGTAAGCTTGGCACATTCAAGTTGTTCAATCACATGTGCCCAAATACATGTTGATGGGGTTAAACACAAAGTGATTCTTGGTCGAAGCACTCAAGGCGCTTATGGATGACCAGAGTGAGGTATTGCTCACATCCCCATCCATTACACACCACTACCGGTTTCTGGCTGCTTTCCGTCGTCAGGTGAAGACAGTAACATCAGGTTCAGTGAGACTTAAAACAGTGGATTAAATGTAAACAAGGTTATACCTGTATGTCAAATGTTATATAGGGTTCGTACAGCGAATCACGATGTTCAGACACAGAATCACATGGTGATTCGTGTTCAAGCATTCAAGGCGCTTATGAATGACCAAAGTGAGGTGTTGCTCACATCCCCATCCCTTAAACACCACTACCGGTTTCTGGCTGTTTACCGTCGTCAGGTGGAGACAAAAGATCAGGTTCAGTGAGAGTCAAAACAGTGGGTTAAATATAAACAAGGTTATACCTGTATGTCAAATGTTATGTTACAAATTCATCATGTCCCAATGTTCTGACAATCATACTACCATTATCGCGAATGTGCACAATTTAATGTAGTTGGTAAAATCATATTGAAAAATGCTCATCGTTTCTCATTTGGAAACCCTGCGTCACAGAAGCTTCGTTCTCCTTAACTTCTCTCATTTCGCTTCCGTTGGACTATAAATGAATGACAAATTCCACGTAGGCAGCATCTAACGAATTCCCAGTTTTTCGAATGCCCAAACTGATGGAATAATTTTAATGATCACGAAAGAGAATATTAATAATCTCAAAATACAAGATTATACTTGTATGCCAACTGTTATATAGGGTTCGTACAACGAACCACGATGTTCAGACACAGAATCACAAAGTGATTATTGGTCAAAGCACTCAAGGCGCTTGTGGATGTCCAAAGTAATGTGTTGCTCACATCCCCATCCCTTACACACCACACAAGATCAGGTTCAGTGGTGTGTAATGGATGGGGATGTGAGCAACACATTACTTTGGTAATCTCAAAGTACATTAGGCAAAAACATAATTGGATTCAGATATTTGCTTTAAATTTTGCCGAGCAAAGAGATCCTACCAAATGTTGGGGTGGGGTATTTGGAAGAAATATAGTACCTATGGCAACAAATGTCACCGAAAATCAATACGGGAAATTTGGACCTAAATGGGTAAGATATGTGTGCGCGTCACTTCCCCATCAAATACATCAAACAAGTGTCTTAGTGGATGTCCTTCGCCCAACACATTTCTATAGATCAGAATAATATCGCGCCGTATCCTTCTGTGGGTAAAGTCACTTAGACCTAGACGTCGAAATCTTTCGTTTAGAAGACCCATCATTAACTTCGTTGCTCGGTGTTAGATTTTATCAAAGAGAGCAATATCTTTTCGCAGGCAATGAACCCAGACATCGACCGCATTCTGCAGCATGAAAATCGTCAACAAATTAATCGAGAGCTACCTAAGGTTCTACTGGTCTGACGATATATATTCTGGTAGATAACCGCGTTCTTCTGGTTCCCATTAATAATGCACCAAGATCTTTTTAATTTCAGTTTGAACAATTGACTCGCGACAATCTCTGGATTTATCAAAAAGTCGATTCCTGAGTCGCCTGCATACTTGCAACGGTCCACCAAAAGATTAGTCACGAACATTTTACAGCAATAACTAGATGGGTTATTTGAGGTTTCACACGCTCTATCGGTGGGATTTGCACCATTTTTGGATGCAGGAATACCTGGTTCATGATTTTGTATAGGAAATTATTGTTACATTCAATTTTGCCAGAAGCAATAATTAATGAGCTTCTTTGTTCCCTGGCATAAGTGAGGTCACTTTGTAGCGTAACATACTGAAATGCTGGGAAGACCTATAAGTATTGTTGGCTTTATGCATCATTCACGCTGCTCGCTTCAGCGCTGTCCACGTTTTGTTCTGCTAAGAATAACAAAACTTAGTTCATGCTAAGATCGTATAGAAACTATCTGCAAGTTTTCGACAATCATCAGTTTAAAAAAATTTAAAATTTCGTTCTTTTGCAAGTATTGTCTTATCTGGATATTATGGATATTAAAGAATTTGTGCTAACAAGCCAAAGTTGAGTAAGGTTGGCAAGGCCAAGTTGTTCACACATATGTCTCTAAACACGTATTTATGGGGTTAAACACACGATCATGAAGGGAAAAACACATTTGAATGCATTTCCATCTCACATATACGGATATCACATATGGGATTTCAACAAAACCTCGAGTGTTTGAAGACAGTAAGATCCGAAACGTACTGCCCCTACATGCTTCTAAAATGAAACCGAACCTAGGGTGCGTGTAATGAAAATGTACGTGTAACACCACTTGTTTTTCCTTATCAGAACATTGACCTTGAGAAAAAATTAACTTCCGTTTCGTTCGTGCGTGCATCGTGATCGTACACGTTTTGGCTACCGCTATAAATCTTCCAGTCAATCTGCCTTTTCTCCAACATTCTTGGGGACTTTATTGCAGTAATCTGGTCTACTACAAATTGGTGAGCCCGACATACACGCATTTTGCGTGTATCTTTTCCGGTACGTCAAAATGTTTCCGCTTCACATCGGAGTGTTCAGGTAATTTTTTTACCTCGTTTAATCGGATGTGTTATTACAGGTACGCGACGCAGTCCTGACTGCACCCATAGGTGACCGTTACCGTATCGTCAAACAAGCCTTAATTTCTCGCACACTTCCGTCTGAACGATCTAGGTTGCAGCAGTTTTTCAGCAACTTAGAAATTGCTAACAAAAATCCATCAACCATACTAATGTAGATGCGCCACCTGCTAGGTTCATCGCAAATGGACGAGTCCTTACCAAAGGAACTATGGCTCCAGCACCTACCTGAGAGCGTGCAACCCATCTTGGTTGCTGCGAAAAGCACTCCGGTATCTGAGCTTGCGGAAATGACGGACAACATCGCTGAATGTATCCGCCCCTATCCAGATGCCCATGTTTCCACAGTAACCGCAGGACTATCACGCACACAGGGTATTCCAGCGAATGGCAGCAATACGGATCTACTGTTTGAGGTTGCAACTTTACGCAATGAGGTTCGAAACCTCACACTCCACAGTAAGTCTCGATCACACCCCATCTCGTCAACGCTCGAGTAGTCACACTCGATCACCCGTTTGCTGGATCCATCGGAAGTACCGCGATAATGCGCGGCGTTGCATTAAACCTTGCGCTTATCGCACATCGCCAGCGAAATACTCGGCCCGTCCCCAAACGAAGAATTCTGTCTTGGGCACGAAGAGTTTAAGTCGTCTATTTTTATAAATGATATATCCACAGGACAACGTTTTCTGGTAGACACTGGTGCCGAAATCAGTGTACTGCCGGTAGACACTCGCGAAACGTCCAATCCGATGAGCCAACACTTAAAGGCAGCTAACGGATACCTTATAACAATCTACGGTCAACGCTCCTTGACCCTTGATTTAGGTTTACGTCGTGAATTCCGCTGGATTTTCACAATGGCTGCGGCTTTATTTGCGATCATGGGGGTTGATTTTTTGCACTCGTTCGACATTCTTGTCGATTCTCGCCACTCGCAGCTGATATATGGGACTACTCGTACTCGTACTCGCTCTTGGTACCCCGAGCAGAGATGCAATGATTTCTCCTGTGCTACATTTTGGTGAAGTAAAACCATGCTATGCCACTAAGTTCCTGAAATATCCTAAATTATTCCAATCATCATCGACTGCACTACCGGCGGTTACTACACCAGTAGAGCACTACATCGCCACCAGTGGTCCTCCAGTATACGGAATACCGAGGCGATAAACGCCAGGGAAGTTGCAAATTGCACGCGAAAAATTCCAGCACATGCTGCAATTAGGTATTGTACGGCCATCTAGTAGCCCTTGGTCATCTTCTCTGCACATGGCACCCAAGAAAAACCCAAACGATTGACGCCTCTGTGGTGATTACCACAGGTTAAAAAAACCGACGGTACCCGATAGGTACCCGATCCCGCATATTCAAGACCTGGCTGCCAATATCCATGGGTGTACCATTTTTAGCAAGGTAGACCTGGTTCGAGCGTATAACCGAATACCGGTCGCGGAAGCGGACATCCCGAAGACGGCAGTTACCACGCCGTTCGGACTTTACGAATTTGTCCGTATACCGTTTGGTCTATGCAATGCCGCTCAAACCTTTCAGCGATTTATGGACACTGACGCCATTCTTGAATTCCCAGAGCTAGCTACTCTGGGTTGGCAGCATCACTGAACTACAGCTTACCACCCCGCCGCGAATGGGATGGTCGAAATGTTGCACAGGCAGCTCAAGGTCGCATTGATGGCGCATGGATGTATTGACTGCACCGATGTCCTTCCGATCGTCATCCTGGGTTTGAGGTCAACCTTTAAAACCCCTTTGCAGGCTACCGTAGCCGATTTGACATACGGTCACGCCATCGCTCTACCTGGCGAGTATGTCGACCCACACAAAAAATCACCCTTCGCCTACGGCGATTACGTGGCGCGCTTGCGCCATTACATGGGTCGTTTTCGCCCATCACCCCCGCGGCTTCAGGTCAAATCATCACATGTCCCAAAGGAGTTGGCTAATTGCCCACATGTTTTTTCCCCGAACAATCTTGCAATCACATTTATTTACAAAAAATGCTTACCTTTGCCCGTTTCAGTTACTGAAAACGCGAATTAGCGAAATCACAATGAAATCGTTATTTGTATCGATAAAAGCATTGCAACGGGCCTGTAAATTTTGACATCAGAACCGCAACCTCCTTTTTAAATGGGTGTGATTTGTGTTAGTTTCCATACTTTGGGCACCACATTAGCTAAAAGCAAATTAATAAACATGTTTGATATACACGTTTTGCTTGTATGACACTGTTGGGTGTGGATGGTACGACCAATCTGTTCAATCACATGAGTCCACACTCATGTATACAAGGGTTTGAACCCATGACGATGAATAAGATAGCTCATTTACATGCATCTCCATCACACACACACCACGGCATGTTTCGTACTGTTTGCACTCATTAGGTAGGAACAGTAGAATCAGGATCCGCATGCGCTTGAAACATTGGAAGGAGGGTAAGCATGTTGCGTATTCAACGTTTAATCAAAACGTCTGCATTCAGATTGTGAGCTATCGCTTACGATGCCCGAATTCAATACATTCAATTTGGTTTTGATAGCAGGTTGCCCTCAAATGACTGATTTAATTGGAAATTTCATCTTCCCTATTGAGTATTCTTTCAAGTTTTCTGCAATTAATCAATTTTGCACACAGCTTCTCTCGCATTTCATGTTTCGCTGACTTGCGGTCAAGCGAAACGTATCTTAATTCTCTGCTTCCGACATTTAATTGTATATTGGCTTCGACGTTTCATCATTTTCGAAACTTTTTACCAAATGACCTTTGCTTCAATCTCCAAAACATGTCTGAAAATGTGAAAAACACGATCGCAGCGACGATGAATCTGGTATACAACCAATAGCAAATTGACCTTTCTCATACAGACCACCATTATAAAAATGAACTGAACTACTGAAGTTAATGAATTTTGTTCAGAAATATGAATTGCTTCAACTTGATAGTCGCCGTCCTCTGTGTGTACCTCGTCGTTGGAAACGAAAGTGAGTTTTTTCAACTACAACCACAAAAATTTCAATTTCATTTGAGTCAGAGTCGCTTCATTAGTAGAAGTGTTATCAACGAAATTTGAACTTATATGTCACTGTTGGATATGGTTGGCACGAGTAACCAATTCAATCACATATAGGCTTGCTTGAACTCATTAACCTAGAGGATAAATCCACATTTGAATGAATTTACATCCGATACACCCCACAACCGATTGTGTGCTGTTTGCGCTCATCAGATGGAACAGTATGATCAGTATTCGTACGGATAATTAACACTTCTATACAGCCGACAATAGCGCACGATTCTCAAGCGAAATCTTTGTGGTTACAGAAAAACATGACTCGGCAGCAACGTATATACAACTGATGCAATACAACAGAGTTCTGACTATCGTTGCAAGCGCTGCGGGAGAGATTTTCCCTTCCGAACCGGACTGTTTAGTCATTTAAAAACCTGTGAATCATGAACTTCATGCGATAGTGATGTACATCCATGGTCGATATCGACCGAAGGAGGCCAACAACAACAGCAACAACAACAAAATTGCTTCGTATGAAGTCATCAAGTTTGGTCTAACATTCGTGTAAGCTCGCTGATCCTGACAAGCTCATCCTGGTCATTGTGTCCTATTCTTCTACTGTAAATATTATATGCAGTACCATCTATGGTTATTTTCGGGTATTTTTAAAATCTACAAATATAGATACACTATTTTGGCGATATATTCAAGTTGCAAAAACGCTAATATGCAGTTCATGCTTCCTCTTGATAACGATTGAAATTGGATTCGATCCACATTTATTGTGACCTTGCTTTATTTTGAAATCTTCCGCATCGGATTCTCGGATGCATTTACGTGTATCTCAATCAGTCAGAAAATTAGAGTTTAGGTTTTACATCGTAAGACCCATTGCAATTAATATTGTGCGACATTTAGAGGTGTTCTTTATCGTAAAAATGGAGCATGATATCACGAAATCTTTTGTGTTGTCAGACTTTGCTTTAGAAACTAGCGTCAAGTTGAACTTTTACATGTGCAACGAAACGACTATATGTATTTCAACTACCCCACAATGGAAATATGCATTTCAAGCATGGTCGTCATAGTTTGAAAAAGATTATGCGACTTTAAAAAGAATATATCATCGAGCTACCAAACTTGTCACCGGACGTAGTCGGAAACCATACAACGCGCGAAACAAAAGCCTGAATTATTCTCGTCGCCGTCTCTCGGGCGACTTGATTTTGGTTTACAATATATTGAGTAACGCAAATCACTCTTTACAACGCTTGTTTAATCTAAGGGGCTCGCAAAAAACAAGAGCTCATATATTTATTCTAACTGTCCCTCACTCGCGACTCAACTGTAGACGACATTTTTGCCGTGCGGTTTTGCTTTACTTGAAACAATCTACCAGATTATGTTGTAAACTCACCAAATCAGCAGATTTTCAAGAGAAGTGTGGATCATTTTTTCACCCTGAACACGAGCTTGGAAGGAAACTAAACATCTTAACACCATGCATCTACATTTGTCATCCCATAATCCAAAACAATTTCTGTCCTTTGGATTTTTACCTGATTGTTGAACTGCTCAGTAAGCAGCCGATTCTCAGTTTTGCTTGAAACATTATTCGTTGTACCCATATTATTCTGTGGTTTTTATAAAGCTATATGCTTTTTAGACCATTAAAATTAGTTGAATTTCGCATTCACCATTCATGCGCCGTATAAAATTTAGATCTCATCTGATCCTTTTTCGAAAACAGGAGGTTTAACCCCAGCAACATGTGTGTGGGCACGTAAGATTGAACTGGTTGGTCGTGTCAACATCATCCATCAATGCCGTGTAGATTCCACATGCATTTGTAAATAGTGCTAACTCGCCACCTTTATTTTGCAAATAACGGTTTCATTGTGATTTTGCTAATTTTCGTTTTCAGTAACTAAAAAGGGCAACAGTAAGCATTTTTTGGAACTAAATGCGATTGCAAGATTGTTCGAGAAATAATATCAGTGATTGTTCATTTCAGAGTTTATACCTGGGATTGGTCCGGTAAAAGGCAAGTAACTGGCAAAATATGTTTAATATCCATTGCACCAAACCTCATTTACACACATTTTCATCACACAACCCACGACTGACTCCGTGCCGTTTGCACTCGACAAGTAATCACAATATGATCGGGATCCGTATGTCATGATGCTATTCTCGAATGTTAAACAGATTAAGATTTTGAGCCACTGATTGATAAGTGTGGCACGACCAATCTGTTAAATCATGTGAGGTTACACACATTTCGATGATGGAAAGCAAATGATCATGAATGAACATATACCTTCACATACATTTCCATTACACACACCCTAGGATCGGTTTCATTTTAGAAGCATGTGGGGGCAGTCCGTTTCGGATCTTAATGTCTTCAAACAGTGGAGGTTTTGTTAAAACCCCATATGTGATATCCGTATATTTGTAATGGAAATGCTTTCAAATGAGTTTTTCCCTTCATGATCGTGTGTTTAACCCCATAAATACGTGTTTAGAGACATGTGTTTGAACAACTTGGTTTTGCCAACCTTACTCAACTTTGGCTTGTTAGCACAACTTCTGTAATATTCATAATATCCAGATGAGACAATAATCGCAAAAAAACGAAATTTTAAATTTTTTAAACTGATGATTGTCGGAAACTTGCAGATAGTTTCTATACGATCTGAGCATAAACTAAGTTTTGTTATTCGTAGCAGAACAAAACGTGGACAGCGCTGAAGCGAGCAGCGTGAATGATGCATACAGCCAACAATACTTCTAAGTCTTTGCAGCATTTCATTATGTTACGCTACAAAGTGACCTCACTTAAACCAGGGAACAAAGAAGCTCACTAATTTTTGCTACTGCCAAATTCGATAGCAACAATAATTTCCTATACAGAATCATGAACCAGGTATTCTTGCATCCAAGAATGGTGCAAATCTCACCGATAGAGCGTGTGAAACCTCAAATAACCCATCTAGTTATTGCTGTAAAATGTTTTTGACTAATCTTTTGGTGGACCGTTGCAAGTATGCAGGCGACTCAGGAATCGACTTTTTGATAAATCCAGAGATTGTCGCAAGTCAATTGTTCAAACTGAAATTAAAAAGATCTTGGTGCATTATTAATGGGAACCAGAAGAACGCGGTTATCTACCAGAATATAGATCGTCAGACCAGTAGAAACTTAGGTAGCTCTCGATTAATTTATTGACGATTCTCACGCTGCAGAATGCGGTCGAGGTCTGGGTTTATTGCCTGCGAAAAGATATTGCTCTGGTTGATAAAATCTAACACCAAGCAACGAAGTTAATGATGGGTCTTCTAAACGAAAGATTTCGACGTCTGGGTCTATGTGGCTTTATCCACAGAAGGATACGACGCGATATTATTCTGATCTATAGAAATGTGTTAGGCGAAGGACATCCACTAAGACACTTGTTTGATGTTTGTGTTGGGAAAGTGACACGCACACATATCTTACTCGTATTGATTGTCGATGACATTTTTTGCCATAGATACTATATTTCTTCCAAATACCCCACCCCAACATTTGGTAGGATCTCTTTGGCCGGCAAAGTTTAAAGCAAAAATCTGAATCCCATTATGTTTTTGCCTAATGTATTTTGAGATCATTAAGATTCTCTTTCGTGGTCATTAAAATTTCTCCATCAGTTTCGGCATTCGAAAAACAGGGAATTCGTTAGATTCTGCCTACGTGGAATTTGTCATTCATTTATAGTCCAAAGGAAGCGAAATGAGAGAAGTTTAGATTAACGAAGCTTCTGTGACGTAGGGTTTCCTAATGAGAATCGATGAGCATTTTTCAATATGATTTTACCCACTACATTAAATTGTGCACTTTCAAGATAATGGTCGTATGATTGTCAGTACATTGAGACATGATGAATTTGTAACATAACATTTGACATACAGGTATAACCTTGTTTATATTTAACCCACTGTTTTGAGTCTCACTGAACCTGATCTTTTTGTCTCCACCTGACGACGGTAAACAGCCAGAAACCGGTAGTGGTGTGTAAGGGATGGGGATGTGAGCAACACCTCACTTTGGTTACCCATAAGCGCCTTGCGTGCTTGACCACGAACCACTATGTGGTTCTGTGTCTGAACATCGTGGTGGGCTGTACGAACCCTATATAACATTTGACATACAGGTATAACCTTGTTTACATTTAATTCACTGTTTCAAGTCTCACTGAACCTCATCCTTATGTCTCCACCTGACGAGGGAAAACAGCTAGAAATCGGTAGTGGTGTTTAAGGGATGGGGATGTGAGCAATACCTCACTTTGGTCATCCATAAGCGCCTTGAGTGCTTGACCCTCTTTCATTTTGAAATTCTGTGTTTGAACATGATGGTTCATTATACGAACCATATGCAACAGTGGCATTCAAGTATACACATGTTACCATCTATCCACTGATTCAAGTCTCACTGAACCTAATCATAGTGTCTCCACCTGATGACAGCAAACAGCCAGAAACCGGTAGTGGAGTGTAATTTCGGATGATGTGAGCAACACATCAGTCTTGGTCATCCATTAGCGCCTTGAGTGCGTTGACCAAGAATCACTTTGTGTTTAACCCCATCAACATGTATTTGCGCACATGTGATTGAGCAACTTGTCCGTGCCAAGCTTACCCAAGAGTGATTTACAAAACAATTGTTCAATATCCATAATATCCACGTAAGCCAATACTCGCAAACGAGAGAACTTCCATTTTTTTAATTTAGAATTGACAAAAACTTGCAGATCGTTCCTAAAAGATCTGATCATGAACTTTGTTTTGTTGTTTGCAACAGAACCATAAAGTGGATAGCGCTTAATCGAGCAGAGTAAATGCAGCATACAACCAACATTACTCCTACTTCTTGGCAAAATTTCCGTAAATTACGCAACAAAGTCACCACACTTTTTCAAGAGAATAAAGAACTGTAATAATTAATGCTAATCGCAAGAATGGAACGAAACCATAATTTCCTATACAGAATCATTAAAGCGAAAGCGACATTCAAACATGGTATTACTGCCGTCCAGAATGGTGAAAAGTTCACCGAGACTGCGTTGGGAACCGCAAATGGTGTCGCAATTCATCACTCTAAAGTTTTCGTGTCAAACGTTTTATTGGAACGTTGTGAGTATTCAGTCGACTCAGGAATCGAAATTTTGATAAATCCAGGAATTGTCGCTAGTAAATTGCTAAAAATGAAATTAAGAATATCACCAAGTGAATATGGCATTACATCGATTGTGCAACGTTTCTGCCATCGTCAGCTTTGTGAACCGATTTCCAGCCTGTTTAACTATTCGTTGCTTTAGGGAGTGGTACTAAAAGATTGGAAGTCCGGCGTGATTACACCTATTTTCAAATTCGGCTACCGGTCTGACGCTGCAAATTTTCGCCTCGTCACATTATTACTTGTTATTGATAATGTCATAGAACGTATAGTATCGTAAAGAAGGGTCGCACACTTTGAATCGAGTAATTTGTTTTCTCCATCGCAACATGGATTTCAATCACATCGCCCTTGTCTATCGAATCTTCTCAGAAGGTTGGGCGACTAAACGAAGGAGTTTGATGGAAATATTTGCTTTCACTTCTGTAATTTAGACATTTCTAATGGTCCATCACCAATTGTTTCTCTCAAAACTGATACGTTTAAGAATATGTGATCTGCTCATCTTATGGTTGTGCAACTATATGTCAGATCGCCAAGCATAGATAGAATAAAGGAGTGTTATCCCAAAAGCTAAAAACAACCGGCGAAGTACATAAAAGTTCCGTGCTATGCCTGTGTTCTTCGGACACAGCGATTCAGAACTGAAACACTTGACATGAAACTCTTTGGAAAAAGAAATTGGAGTAGGGATTAGTGGAAACCTGAAAACCACATTAAACTGCCAGAATATATATCGACAGCCAAGCAAAATTGGACATATCTTTCAGAGAATATTTGAAAGATTATTGCTGATAACGATTTAAGGATAATGAACGTTACCTTTGCCCTACGATGTAGTATGCTATAGAGGTCTGGGTTCTTTGACCGCGAACAGATATTGCTCTCTTTGATAAAATTTTTCACAGAGCACCGAAGTTAATGATGGGCCTTCACAACGTTACGTACACCGAACAATTTCGACGTCCGGATCTATGTGACTTTGAGCAAAGTCGGGAACGACGCGATATTATTCTGACCTATAGAATAGTGTTTACCGAAGGACATCCACTAAAACACACGCTTGATTGTTGGCGCCACGCTTGTTGCCGAACGTATTATATTTCTTTGAAATACACTACCCCAATATGTGGTTGAATCTCCGTGTCTGGCTAGGTTTAAAGCTGAATGGGACTTATAAATACAAGAGCAATCATTTGTTAGCTTCAACTTTGATAGACTATAATTCTTTCACACAATTATATTTTGTATATTTCCATCCATAGCTTATTCCTGTAAAGTTGTAAGGTATAACCTTTTGAACTATAAATCCTTGAGTCCTTGAATCCAAAGATGGTTATTCCTAATGCATTTTAAGATCATTTAGATCCTTATGGGGGTCATTAAATCTACTCCACCAAATAACGCCTTAGGAAAACTGGGAATACTATAAATGCTGCATATGTGGAGTTTTTTATTCCATGTATTGTCTCAATGAAGCTAAAATGAGCAACTTGTTCAAGGACGAAGCTTCTGTGACGCAGGCTTGCCTAGAGGAGAAATGATGAGCATTTTTAAGTTCAAACGAACACTAACAAATTAAAACATTCGACTTCTCAGGGCAGCTAGCTGTTAAGCGGTGTAAAATTGTCCATTGGACTGAAATTATAATTGTTACACAGTAATGTTGCAAATAATTTTAGTTTTCATAATATGCCATTAACTGATTTTTGAGTGCGAACTATATAAGATAGCGTTTGTTGGTACACTGTCACACATTGGTAGGTACAAAAGATGTCTAACTGCAGCGGTTCACGATAGATAATTGCCTGAAAGAATCGGCAAACATTGAGACGCTATATGGTAACGCGATTGTCGGCGAAACCCAGCAGACGGAAAGATGAGTCCAACACTCCTCACGGTATCGTGCATGCATTTGAACAAGTTGAGCGTCGACCGACCACACAAAATCTAATGATCATCAACTTTTGATCGCCTTAATACAGCGATTGACCACTTAGCAAATAGGAAGGCCTCTGGTAACGAAAGGAATACCACCTGAATTCATCAAATGTGGTATAACAGCATCATTACACCCTCTTCAACATTTACTTCTTCAGTGCTGGCAGGAGTAGTGTGTCCACAAGAGATCCAAGACACGAAGATCATCAAGCTACGTAAGAATAAGAATGATATCGGCGACTGCAACAAATTCCTGGGAGTCTATCATCTGAATGTTTTACGCCATTTTTTTGTTAAGTTCTCACAGTTGCGTTTGCATG
The DNA here is from genome assembly GCA_013407085.1 of Atriophallophorus winterbourni. Classification (NCBI taxonomy): domain Eukaryota; kingdom Metazoa; phylum Platyhelminthes; class Trematoda; order Plagiorchiida; family Microphallidae; genus Atriophallophorus; species Atriophallophorus winterbourni. Next base: position 120,651 of record JACCGJ010020879.1, on the reverse strand, counting down.
AAATAGGTGATAGATTTTACTTTGAAAACCAATGTGGCTCCCCTTCCGAATGGAGGATCAAACGTAGACATGATTTCCTTCCTTAGAAATCGTCGAGAAAAGCTTTGAAAGAGTTGTATACCACTGTACGTTTACATCATGAGTGAAACGGAAGCCATAAAAGCCATCAATAGCTTGCTGAATCAAATCATTCCACATATCTTGTTTCACCCACTAAGAATGCCTTCTTGCTAGACACCGTGATTGATAATCGGATGAGCAGAGCAGCAGGCATTTTGTTCTATTCGATAATTTGTATCCTAATTAGACAAAAACCAACAGTGAAGGCACAAATGATGGTATATAAAGCGTGTATATTAAATAAAGCGAAAACTAGACTACGCACGCAGTATACAAACAGAAGCTGAATAATTTCCATTTCCGAACCACCTACCGCTTCGAGGAAAATCCGTGAATGCATAAAGTAAGAAACACAATTTTTCTTTCGGAAGCTCGTTAACAGAGAATGTTCCACCTACTACGACTCCATGGCTACGACAGGCCAAATTAATCAGCTACGCAGCTCAAAGTATGTGCATGTAAGTCGTCACACGTTAGTAGAAATAGAAGCAGCGCATTCAACATCATGACGCCATGTCGCTTGAGTAAATATACCCGGTGTTTCTCTCTTGTATCATTAACCGGTAATATGATTTTACCCACTAAATAGAATTGTGGACTTTTGCGGTAATGGTCGTATGATTGTCAGTACATTATGACATGATGAATATCTGGAAGAACTAATTTCCTCTAAATATCCGAATATTTCATTTTGTTCAATTTTCAATTGACTCTATATTGCTAGTATACTTTACAATCATATTGACACCCAGTATTCAGATAGACCCAGATTCACTTATGGCTTATCAGGTCACTTTGGAAAGTTCGCTTGAAGGTCGGATATCTTATTTTCTTCGTGGATATGTTACCGATATTCAGCCACAAATATACGTCTGATTACTTTTACGTCACGTTTATTTGTTTGAATGTGTGACGTTGTATCTCGACCAGAAAAGTTAGACACTCAACTTAGATTCTCAAACTTACGATTCCATTTCATTTGAAAGAACCATAACGATGAATCACCCGTTGAAAAACACATCGATTTATCTGACCGGAGTGCACAGTTTTGCTGAAAGCATCAATTCTTGAATCGATAGTGCGTGAGGTTAACTTAAGGTGACGTATATCGATGTTTTTCTCACAAGGTTTCATAAAGCAATGATTGTCTAAAATAAACTACTTGAATATAATTCACTATGAAAACGTTTTTTATTATTGCTGTATAAAAATCGACTATATGACTACGATCGAAATTGTAATTCATTCCATTATTCTTGGATGGATTTTGCTTTCAAACGATCTGTAATAATATAAATTCCATTTACGATTTGTTGCCTTTCCGATGAATAATTATATCAGCTTCAAACGTTTTCTAAACACATTAAGTCAATTGATTGTTTCCATTTTGGAATCGAAGGGAAATCGTTATTTTATGTTGGGCAAATGTACATGACAATATCCAGTTGAATAACCATGTGTCCGCGCAGATACTCATGATGCTGAAAGGTTAGAGGTGTTGTAGTTGTTGGTCTCCATTGGTCCGTCTGTACTATAGATGCATTGCCCAAGTTAATATGCTTTCATATTACACAGCGTTCCAAATGACTGAACAGTCGAATTCGGTAGAGACAATCTCTCCCGCTGCGCTCAGAACCATGTTTCGTGCTCAACCGATTGAAAGCATTTGCAAACTGTTTTCGTGTCTTACATTCAGCAGTCAAGAGCAGTGTTCACTATTTCCCAAATTGCAGATGACGCCTTAACCAGTTTCCCTGAAATGAACGGTCAGGAGCAAGCTCTTTTCAAATCGTAACGTCAATTACAAGAGCTTTCATGTTCTTTTTGAAAATGTCTTTTTACCGCAAGTGGAGTCTACCCGATGATTGAATCCCCGATGTCAACTCATTACCGGGAAGATATTTCGGAATACGTCCATTTCCCATTCTGTGGGCATAAGTGAATTAATCACATTTAAATCACTTATGCATTTGTTATTTTATCAGCAACGATATATTACAGATGCCTCTGATACTCCTAAAATAGAAAACATCTCGCTTTGTTTCGCAACTTGTATTGATGGTCCTGGGTTCAGTGCCATACTGAAGAGCGTCTAATACGAATGCTCTGCAAAACACCATCTTTATCTTCACACACAACTAGTAGGTTTTCCCGAAGGCTTAGAGTTCATACGGGCAAGATATCAGGCGTTTAGTGAATCTGCTTCTCAGTCTCAGTGTCTATTGTGAAAATGTTCGTAATAATTGAACCAAGATATGTAAAACGATGTATTAGTACAAGCTGAGAGTTTTCAACAGGGAATATGGGGTGATGAAAATGTCCTTCGACCTAGGGATATGTTTTTGTTTGTACTGATTGTCGAACCAAAGTCATTCGATCGCAAAGAAGTGCATGGACATTCAATAACTAACCCCATTCCCGCCTGAACTGTACAAGGTATTTTTACTCTGTCCGTGTCCGTTTTACTTGGAACAGTTTGCCTTCAACCGTTGCTCACTCCACTAGCTTACATGAATTTAAAACGAAATGAGACGAATTTTTATTGCATTACTCGTTCCCAGAACACTTACCTACTGTTTATTCTATTTTCTCATATCCTTTTTACACTTAAATTTCAATTTTTACCATTCTATGGTTGATGTTAAGCTTGTAGCTTTTTAGACGATTAAAAATCTTGAACGAATACAACATTCACGGAACACAAGGTTTGTGATGAATTAATTTGAGCAGTTTGTTGGTAACGTCCCGACAAAGAATCTTCGTCTGATAAATCTTGTCATTACGACAAAAATAAGATTTAATTGGTACACATCTGACCAATTCTAAACTCGCTAACAACAGTACTGGCAATAGTGGGTTCTAAGCTTGCTAGCAAAAACAGTCGAATATGGTTTCCATTTCTGTCACAAACATTTTCCAATATGTTGCGCATCATTATCAGATTAGCTACAGAACCACATTCGGCGCGTTCATCTCGGCTGGTAAATCGAGACTTCGGGGTACTTTGACGATAAATTGAGTTTCTGCTCATGTGGTATCTAATTTTAGGAAGGAAATAAGACGTAGACGAATAATCAATAATAATTTTTTCAGTGTTTAGTGAAGAATTAGACTTATTTTTGACACGTTTTCGGGTCATTACTGAACGTCGCATGCATATGTAGTCTAAATGGGTGAGTGTAGGTATTGCCTCAATCTTCTTTTCATTTATTTTTCTATATACACTTAAATTTATTCACTAGATTTTTCAGTTCATACAATAAGAGCCTGCGTGTAGCATGCGATTTTCTTATTTGAATTGATTTCGCTTGTATTTTTACAGTAAATATTTGGACGCTCGATGATGGTAAAGATTCCAACAGTTTATGATTCGTTGTTCGACTCAGTTGGTTTACCGCATTTCTATAAACGTTACTTATATATTTGAGATAAATTTGTATACATTCGATTCAATCGGTTTCTGGAAAACGTTTCGCTAGTCACACTAAATAGGGCCAAATGTGATAGTGAGGACTACAAAAATGGAAAAAAGTAGTTACTAATCCAAATTTATTTTATTCAGAATACCAAAATTTGACTGACCAAACGTCTTCCATAGATTAGAAACGCTGCCCAAAACTATTCGGACTGATTGTATAGAAATATCAATCGTTTATTATGGTTACAAGAAGGATTTTAATTTAATAATGTTTGTAATTTACAAATTAAAATTCTATCCGTTACGCTTTGCAACCCTTTTTATTTTGGTTATAATACAAGCTTGTGTCGCATTCGATTGGAATATGTTTGGTACCGATCGTGGATTCATTTTGAAAAAAAAGATGATTGCAATCGTTTAGAGCCGGTTTAACGTAACGTTTAACTTCTTACCCAGAATCTAAGTCAGGACAACGAACAAGATCAAGTAGCAGTCAACCCACCACCAGTGATTTGACCTTACCGCTAAACTGCCTATAGTACGTCTTCGCTGTCTACGTCACATCTCGTGGGCATGAGCACGATCGTTGCCTACTAGTGTGTATCCACATCAATCTAAGACAACTGAACTCCGTCAAGGTCGATTGACACTGCGACCCTCATACGTAAAAGTATATAACTAATGGTGTTATGGCTGAATGATTGTTAAAGGATAAGAAAATAGAATGAACTATTAGGCTAATGATGAATAAAAACTATATACCTACAGCGCCGAGCGCCAAATTGTAGAGATTTCTGCCCCATCCACCTTAACGACTGTAAGTCGATCTACCTTGACAATTTCGATCACCTCCGCATGTATGCGTTCGCTCTACAGTTTACGCCCCTGCCTCAATATTTCAATAGGTCGACATTTAGGCCTGTATCTAATATGTGCTTCGCCAAAGCGCAAACACGGATAAGGGATTGCTTTTTCCTGGCTGTTCGTAAAGCTAGATAAAGGTGCATCAGAACCGAACGCATAGTTTTCTTTTTCTTAAAAGTTACTCAAATGGCAGCGTATTGGATCATTCGGGAACGAACTGGCGATCATATTACGTTTTTCTTACAGGACTGAGGATAATTTCGCAAACATTAAACACGTCAGCATCCGCATTTCACTCATGGACTGTATCTTGATTCCGGTTGTATTGCAACGCTAGTGAGAGGGGATCAAAATCACGTGCACCCAAATGCCAACTCAAATCAGTTATAACAAGCTGATAATCAATAGACACACTTTTTCAAAGTTCAAATATCGATTTTGCAAAGATATAAAAATAGTTATCAACAGGGAGCACAGAACATGAAAATTCATTGAGAAAAATACAACAGAAAGAAACTAATAAATTTGTTTGGTAGACACAATCATAATCAAACATAATCATACAGGCAATAGGAATCCAACGGTAAAACACTTCACATGGCAATTCGATTAAATGTTGAGAAAATATCAGATTTTGTTTAAATAGGCTCACTTCAATACGGTTTGAAGGTGAATAAGATTGCAAATCGTTATTATTTTACGAATGATGGATCCAGTCAAATTTATTTTAGTTAGTTAGCATAGAGCTAGAATCAATTCATCCTACTTCTACTTGCAATTTTGTAGTTATTCTCGGAGAAGTTTATCGAATTTCACTGTGCTGTCGATGGAACATCCTCAATGCTGTTGGGTGTTCCGAATTTTTTATGTTTCATTGTTTTTTTGTGTTGTCAATGCCTATCCCTTAATATTCTGACAGGCATTCACATAGGTCGCGAAAAGGAACCCTTTGATTTATATCATGCCGACGATACACTTTTACTCTTCAATTTCTATGCGGATGCTCAGTCTACTCTAAATCGACTATGTACTATCATATCATCCTTTGGTATGCGGTTTACGACCGAAGCAGCGCTATGCCCAAATAATAAAGTACTTATGTCTATAGACTGTTTTACCTGTTTTAAAAGTTGCATTACTAGCAACGCTTGTTTAGATGAGGAGATATCATCCCGGGTCAAACTTGATGTCAATCAGGTTTGTTGAGAGAGAGCTCAACGGTGAGCACTATAAAGCTACACGACGCACGGTTCTACTGTACATATGTGAATACTTCGCACGAAGAAAGAAAGAAATAAGTCGGCTGCAGGTATTCGACAATCGCTGTCTCTGCAGCATCGCAAGAGTTATTTGGCACTATCGGATACGTAACGCAACTATCCGTGATAGAATCTCCGGTAGCGACGTAGACATCGAATAACAAGTTAGCGCACACAGACTTCGCTGGTTAGGCCACGTTATGCGAATGGGAAATCATCTATTTCCCAACTCAGCTTTGTTCGCCACTCTGAACTCGGTTTGGCCTTGTTATCAGGGTGGGCAGACTCGGACTTGACTCAAGCAGATGAAGGTTACGACTTTTAAACTAGCTGCAGTCAGGGTGAACTCTCTCCCTGGTTCGGATCCTAGATATCAAAATTCATAGTAGCAAATTACCCCAAGTAATATGGCTTCACATTCATTTCAGTGACGATCTTGTTGTGGACATATTCATGGAAATTTGCTCCATCTTGTCCGTAGTCATGGAACGTAGCGAAGAACGCTTGTTAAGGTGCGTGACAGTGAATGCCGCGAGGAAACTGTCATGCTTATGTCGCTCTACTCGTTCACAACAATTGCCTCTATGCAATTTGGATTTGAGTTAACTCATCTTGATGTGTTCGTATCTAATCTGTTATAGGCTTAAGAACTCTCGAGGCTTCCACCCATCCCAGTATCGTTTGATTTTTTTATTTTCATGGATCTATGGAAGTTGAGCAATTGGTACCTCTCACCGGTATAATACTGTTGATGATGACGGTGATAATGATTAGTTATCTTGATTGAGTTTGTGTCATGTAAACGAATTTTATGAAAAAACAATCTTTGATATAGTAACTATTAATAATTTTCTGATTTTTCAAACAAATCCTCATTTGTCTACTTGATGGATTCACTGAGTAGTCATTTGTAAAGCAATTTATGTTACGGTCAAAATTACGAAAAAAAAACTTCGTACTGCCTAACGGGATTCCGGCTCATGATTTTTCCTCGAGGTTGACTCCTGAGGCCTTTTTCGGCATTGGATGTAACCAGGTTTGAGATAAGGAATTACGAGTTCCACCCGCTCGAAGAATGCTGGTTTTGAGGCGCCTGTCATACGCTTTCGCCCTTTTTCCTGTCAGTAGAAGCATTTCTGCCAGGTCACACAGAACCACGCATGCAGACCAGGAGCTGTATTTGGTTGCCAGAGGCTATATGAGACACGCATCAATAAAGACTATTTGGAATTGGTAACTTATCTCAACACCGCGCCGGGGGTGCCAACCTTAATACTTAACAGTTGTATAGCGGCAAACAAAAGTTATACCATTGTGAGGATTAAATAATTGTTACCGATTTCTGAACATACTGAAATAAATTCTAGCTTAGAAGATGTGCAATCAATTTATCAAGTGTGTGATAAAGAACAATTTATTCAACCGAAAAACGAAAAGTGAAAATGTACTTTATTCGTCCTTAAATTTTCTGATTTTACAACTTTGTTTAGGAAGTGAACAAGCGGAACTCGTTTTTCCTCGGCACAAACTTCGTGAGTGTCAGAATTATTATATTATTTTTCCAACTGTATACTTGCCAATTTTTATTTGTGATTGAGTTGTATCGGATATCAAAACAGTGCCTTTTCGAAACATAAACTTTATCTACGATCAGCATATCGATCAGAAATGTTTGCGTATTCAAGGGGTACATTCTGAACCGAATGAATAACTAATCAGTATGGTTGAATTGAATATTTTCGTTCAGTTTGTAATGAATCGGGCAGCAGGTAATTCATTGTTGAATTTTGAGGCAACTATCTTCTCAATCTGAACTCCAAAACTGCTGAGGATCAACTGTCACGTGCGATACCCTTAATGAGCACACGGATCGGTTAATCAAGCTAATCTTTCAGCGGAAGTTGATCAGAGCAGCAGACAATTAAAGCAATCGAGGGTTCACACGAAATGTGAAGGGGTGTTCATCAGATGATTTCGTCTCTTCTGTATCACATAACAAGCTCAGCGCTCACCATGCTCTGCGGTGTACTTAGCTAGGTTCGGATTAAATATATATATATATATATATATATATATAAAGTAGCAGTAAGATAAACAATTCAATACAATCTCGTCTTACTTAGTCTTAAACTCCTGCAATTAGCTTTAGTGACCAACGTTAGAATGTAAACTGTTTCAAGCATAACAGACAAAGAGTGAATAGAATCACTTTCTACATATTAAACGGAAATGGAGAAACATCAGCCGATGTTATTTATTCCTATATTTCGGCGTGACAAAGTTTGCGTAAATGGACCATATCATGATTCAAGATTCAATTATAAATAACGTATGCTTGAATAAATAGGAATACTTTCACATAAACGATTAATACTAAATATAATTTAATGTCAGTATAAAGTTTAGTTAATCTGATATGTCCGAGGAATTGAGAAAGCAAGATTGTTCATCAATAATAATGAAAATTTCATTATTGGCAAATACAAGTGTCTCATTTCTAGACAGATAGATCGAAATATTCGTATATTCGTATGCTTCTATTCCTTCAGTACTCAAAAACACTGTAAATAAATGTGAGTTCTGGTATTTGTCACAGACCAACCTATTTAATCACGTGTGTCCATACACATGTTTAATGGGAATAATCACATAACCATGAAACAAAATTCTCATTTGCATGAATCTCCGTTACACACACCCCACGACCGGTTTCGTGCTAGTTGCACTCGTCAACAAGTGACTTTACGATCGTGATTTTGCTGCGCTTAAAACAGTGGAAGAATGGTAAACAAGTTGCGCTTCTATATTCCGATTTTGTTGCGATACATGACGACAAGTTGAAATGATCTAAACATGATCCACATTGCGTCTTAATTAAAAAGAATGAAGAACAAGCAGCTCATCATAATTTGTTTGACATACATTTAAACTACTTGCAGGTACACCTTTGAAACATTGTTTAATTGGATTCCTACCGAATGTTTTCTAATAAAGCTCCATGAAAGAATTCCTGATATACGGCTATTAAAATCCCCCATTGTTGTGGTCCTAAGTATTCTAGAGTTATTCACCACAACGTGTTTATCTCAGTTTATCATCACCCAACAAATTGAGATCATTTAACACTTAAAGAACTGGATACTGATAAGCAATTTTTTCAGAAATGGCTGCTAAAGTAGAAAACGAAATGTTTTTTACAATGTTCAGTATTTTATATTTGAACTCATGCTTAAAAATAAAAGCAAATTCGTTGCTTTCTGTTGGCTTCATTCGGTTGATGTTTCAAGAATACAAATATGACACTAGCGCATGATTGCTCCATGCTCCGAGTCAGGAGTGACAATGTCTTCCGCAGCGGTCACTTCGACAGTTTAATCTGAGTTTAGCAGTCAAAAGCTGTATCTTCTCTTCTCTAGCTTGCAGACGACGCTTTACACAATGGCTCCAATGTGAGCGTTTAAAACATGTTCTTCACAGCTCGCTGGGTCAATGCCAAGGGCTTTCATATCATTAAAACAACCTAAGATATTTGACTTTAATTTGTGGAGCTCACATCCCCGTTCCTTACATGACTTTAACTTTATTTGTTTAAAACAAAAATTTCCTTGTGTAAATTTAAATCTATAGAAATAAAAATAAATTAACTTCGATAGAAATACATTCTGGAAGGTCATATAATTTTTATCGATGGACTATCTTGGCATTTGAGTAGTTCATGGTAATAATTTTATAATTGATTAATACTGAATAGCCAAAAACATAATGGGAAAAAATGCTGTGTCCAGTAATTTGCCATTAGAAATAGAGCGTGCTCATGGAATGATAAAGATACGACGTTTGCTCAACACAATGAAAATAAAAAGAAAACCCGTGAAACTAGCAGGTGAACTGTACGAGTGAAGGTGAAATAGGCGAAGCACTCAAACTCGAAGCAAAGCGAAAGCAGACGAAAAGCTTCAAATGAAATCTCAATTAAACATACTTATACATGTAAGTCAGTGTTGTATAGGGTTCGTACAAAAAACCACGTTGTTCTATTACAGAATCCCAAAGTGATGTATTGTGTTACTGGTAGTATGGTGTGTAATGGATGGGGATGTGATCACCACAATTCATTGATTCCTAATAAAGTTGGTAGCCTTATTAATAAGTTGATTGAGCTTGTGCCATGGCCGACAATTTGCTACTCAGTAATTTCTGCATACGTTTTGGTATTAAATTAACACAAAATCCCGAAAATGAGTAATGATTAAGGCCAAAAACCAGTCATCTTCTGCAATCCAGATGATTTTTTTAAACTATTCAGCATTTAAGTACAGTGTGTGAAAAACAATGTTTGAATGTTTAAAAAAATCATTTCCTGAATTTTTATATTATTTACCATATTTTTTGGGAAAAATTCATTTAAACTGCACTTGGTCTCGAATTTCATCTAACTAATCCTCAAAAATTGCTTGTCATTTATCACGTGATGTCGAATATATCCCTGAATTATGAAGCTTCATTTCACGCAGATTGTATAAAATTTAAATTTCGTAGTGATGGGTGTATGATGGAATTACAGGCAAATGTGTATTCTAGAAATTCAATTCCATTTTTTTATTTATATATTTAACTCGGAACCGTTATAAATTGAAACAATACTTTTTAATATTTCAGTGGAATATAAAGGCAGAAAATTTTTCGGTTAGTATTTTGTTTACATCGCCAAAGAAAACTTTATCAGATAAGTTATCAATATCTGGTTGGTTGATTAATCTTATTGAATGGAGCTCGTTGGAAGATCGTTCAAGGTCGACTTATCCTCTCCGCATAACCTCGCTTGCAATCCCCTCATATGTAGGGACAATGAGCTGGGTTACTTCGTAAAGATCTCATGAGGAAACAAATCAAATTAATGCAACCACTCAACCACTCGCTTTTTATTCGCGGTTTTAGTTAAATTTTTGTTTTAGACCGTTCAAAGGCACGTAAATAATGGACACGGCTAGGTTGTTCTGAAATGGGAGGTCGAATTGCTCTATGATTATCATCGAATTTTTGTAATTGCTGCCTCCCTAGAACCGAAAAGGAAACACTATACCCACGCTCGAGCTTATGATTCAGTCTGATAATTATTAAGTTATTTAACAAAGCTTCGAATTTCTGTATACAGTCCGCTAAAATTATCATTTCCTTATTAGTTTCAGTCTGTGAGCTTGCAGTAGTCCTTGTACAGTTTCTATGTTCAACTCTGCATATATGACAGATAGAGCTTACTCCTGATATTTTGTCTTTATTGTTAATTGCGAAACCATCGGCAGTCAGGGTAACGTCACACTTACTATTAAGTTCATTGTGACAAATAAAACAACTAGCGTGTCGGGCATTGTGACTTACCGCCTTTCGACAATTTTTTCACAGCTGATGCAATCACCGGGCTTCACTCCTAAGGTCATGACGCCGGAAATAAGATGTTCACAATATTTGCTTTAAGAGGAATGCAAAAATGTGTAATCTATTCAGATAGGCGGATACGGGAGTAAAGTAGATATAAAAACACTGGAGCACAAAATTATGCGAATGCACGGCGCTATTCGAGTAAGTAAATACGATCGTTTCTGGCAGGTTTCAAATATTCAACCGACCAAACGAATACATTTTCCATTTTCAGTGAAAATGTACTTTTTTCCGTCCTTAAATTTCTGATTTTACAACTTTGTTTAGGACCTGAACAAGCGGAACTTGATTTTCCTGAGAAAAGATTTAGTGAGTGTCAGAATTATTATATTATTTCTCAATTATATATCTGCCAATATTTATTTGTGATAGAGTTGTATAGAATATCAAAACAATCTATTTTCGAAACATAAACTTTATATTCGAACAGCATTTCGATCAGCAATGTTTGCGTATTCAACGGGTACATTCTGAACCGAATGAATAACTATATATTATGGTTGAATTGGATATTGTCGTTCAGTTTGTAATGAATTGTGCAGTAGGTAATTCATTGTTGAATTTTGAGGCAAGTATCTTCTCAATCTGATCTCCAACTTTGCTGAGGATGAACTGTCACGTGCGTTACACTTAATGAGCAGACGGATCAGTTAATCAAGCTAATCTTTCACACGGAAGTTGATCACAGCAGCAGACAATCAAAGCAATCGATTGTTCACACAAAATGTGTGGGGGTGTTTATCAAATGATGTTGTCTACTCTGTCTCACATAACAGGCTTAGCACTCACCATGGTCTGCGGAGTACTTAGTCAGCTGTGGAATCGTCAGGTGAATGAAATTTAAGCTCGATCTCTTTCCGTACTGACACTTTTGGTCTGACGAATCTTCTGTGTCAGATGCGGAACAACCAATAATTACACCTCTAACCCATTCCTCGCAAACGTTTTTACATGAATATGGTTCCGTAATCCGTCACACACATTTTCCAATATTTATTTTTGCTTTTTTAAAAGTTTTCTCTATTCTAACGAGTTTCAAGCTTGACAACAACCATAGGATGGCTAAAATAAACACGAAGTGAATACACGTTCTAAAAAACCTTAACACTCAATATATATATAAGTAGCCGTAAGATAAAAAATTCAATACAATCTCGTCTTACTTAGTCTTAAGCTCCTTCGATTTGCGTGAGTGACCAACGTTAGAATGTAAACTGTTTCAAGTATAACAGACAAAGAGTGAATAGAATCACTTTCTACAGATTAGACGGAAATGGAGTAACATCAGCCTATGTTCATTATTCCGATATTTCGGCGTGAAACTTTGCGTGAATGGACTATATCATGATTCAAGATTCAATTATAATTAACCTATGCTTGAATAAATAGGAACACTTTCACATAAACGATTAATACTAAATATAATTTAATGTCAGTATAAAGTTCAGTTAAGCTGATATGTCCAAGTAACAGTGAAAGCAAGATGTTTCAGCAATAATAATAAAAATTTCATTAGTGACTCATACAAGTGTCTCATTTTGAGACAGATAGATTGAAACTAAAATATTCGTATGCTTCTATTCCTTCAGTACTCGAAGATGGTGTAAATGACTGTGAGTTCTAGTATTCGTCACCGACCAACCTGTTTAATCACGTTTGACCATACACATGTATAATGGGAATAATCGCATAACCATGAAACAAAATTCTCATCTGCATGCATTTCCGTTACGCACACACCACGACCGGTTTCGTGCTGGTTGCACTCGTCAAGAAAGGACTTTAGGATCGTGATATTCCTGCGCTTGAAACAGTGGGAGAATGGTAAACAAGTTGCGCTCCTATATTCATGTTTTATCGCGATACATGTCAACAAGTTGAACTGATCTAAACAAATAATGAAGAACAAGCAGCTCATCATAATTTGATTGACTTAAATTTAAACTACTTGCAGGTACACCTTTGAAACATTGTTTAATTGGATTCCTACAAATACCGAAGGTTTTCGAATGAAGCAATTCCTGATGAACCGCTATTGAAAGCCCCCATTATTGTAGTCTTAAGTATCCTAGTGTTATTCACCATAACGTGTTTATCTCGGTTTATCATCATCCAACAGATAAAATGCGATTGAGATCTCTAACAGTTGGAAAACTGGATAATGATGAGCTTTTTTGTCAGAAATGGCTGCTAAAGTAGAAAGCGAAATGTTTTGACAATGTTCAGTATTTTATATTTGAACTCATGCCAAAAATAAAAACAAATTCGTTGCATTCTGTTGGCTTCTTTGGGTTGATGTTTAAAGAATACAAATATAACTCTAGGGAATGATTTCTCCATGCTCCGTGTCAGGAGTGGCAATTTCTTCCGCAGCGGTCACGTCGACAATTTGATCTGAGTTTAGCAGCCAAGAGCTGTATCTTCTCTTCGCTAGCTTGCAGAGGACGCTTTACACAATGCCACCAATGTGAGCGTACGAAAACATGTTCTTCACAGCTCGCTGGGTCAATGCCAAGGTCTTTCATATCATTAAAACAACCTAAGATATTTGACTTGTTAAGCTCACATCCCCGTTTCTTACATGACTCTAACTTTATTTGTTTCGGACAAAAATTTCGTAGTGTAAATTTAAATATATAGAAATAAAAAATAGAGTAATTTGATAGAAAGACATTCTTGAAGGTAATATAATGTTTATCGATTGACTATCTTGGTATTTGAGTAGTTCATGGTAATAATCTTATACTTGATTAATACTGAATAGCCTAAAACATAATCGGGAAAATGCTGTGTCCAGAAATATAGCATGTGCATGGAATGATAAAAATACGACGTTTGCTCAACACAATGAAAATAAAAAGAAAACCCGCGAAACTAACAGGTGAACTGTACGAGTGAAGGTGAAATAGGCGAAGCACTCAAATTTGAAGCATAGCGAAAGAAGACGAAAAGCTTCAAATGAAATCTCAATAAAAACATACTTATACATGTATGTCACTGTGGTATAGGGTTCGTACCAAGAACCACATTGTTTGAATAAGGAATCCGAAAGTGATTCATGGCAAAGCGCTCGAGGCGATTATGTAAAACCGATGTATTGTGATACTGATAGTATGGTTTGTAAGGGATGGGGATGTGATCACCACAATTCATTGATTCCCAATAAAGTTAGTAGCCTTATTAATAAGTTGATTGAGCTTGTGCCATGGCCGACAATTTGCTACTCAGTAATTTCTGCATACGTTTTGGTATTAAATTAACACAAAATCCCGAAAATGAGTAATGATTAAGGCCAAAAACCAGTCATCTTCTGCAATCCAGATGATTTTTTTAAACTATTCAGCATTTAAGTACAGTGTGTGAAAAACAATGTTTGAAAGTTTAAAAAAAATCATTTCCTGAATTTTTATATTATTTACGATATTTTTGGGAAAAATTCATTTTAGCTGCACTTGTCCTTGAATTTCATCTAACTAATCTACAAAAATTGCTTGTCATTTAACACGTGATGTCGAATATATCCCTGAATTATGAAGCTTCATTTCTCGCAGATTGTATAAAATTTAAATTTCGTAGTGATGGGTGTATGATGGAATTAGAGGCAAATGTGTATTTTAGAAATTCAATTCCTTTTTTTTATTTTCAAATATATTTAACTCGTAACCGTTATAAATTGATACAATTCTGTTCTTTTTCAGTGGAATATGAAGGCAAAAATTTTAAGGGTTAGTATTTTGTTTACATCGCCGAAGAAACCTTTATCCCATAAGTTATCGATATTTGGTTGGTTGAATACTCTTATCGAATGGAGCTCGTTGGAAGATCGCATAACCTGGCTCGCAATCCCCGCATTTGTAGGGGCATGAGCTAGCTTACTTCGTACAGATCCTATAAGAAAACAAATCACATTGATGCAACCACTCAAAATTGGCCTAGAAAGATATTGAAAAGCTAAATCGGTCTGGTAAATGATCAAATTTCGCGCTCTCGACTTAAACGAATAGACTGCAAGTTCAGAACCAGTGAGACGAAAAAAGGTTGGAAAGTTGCAGTCTACTGGCTGCTCGCTGTAGCTCGAATTGTTTGTGAAGGATGTTTTGTCATCGATCAGAAGGTGAAATGTAGGGTTGATTTACTGCTGAAACGGTTTCGCCTAACAGTCTTTGGTCAGTTCAACGTAGCTAAATTTCTGATGGTCGTATCACGAAATATGATTACCCTGTTTAGATGTTGTTCTGTTTAAACACTATTTTTGTTTTGCCGCGTGCCCTGCTGCAAATGTGTTGTCAATCATGTACCATATTGCGAGTTGATTATTGAGCAAATAATAAACCATGTCAGTGGTAAACTTATTGAAAGATATTCTGAACCGATAAAGTAAACGTAACCGTGGAGATGAGTTTGGAAGCAATTGACGTGAGAAGTTTCGGAAGCAGGAGCTTCGTCCGATCAATGGTATAACTCGGAATTGGGGACGCATTATGTTACTATCGAAACGCCGCACGTCACTAACCAGTCTCTGTTAGAGAAATACAACAACAATTATTTTACTGACCCACCGCAGTGTTGAATTTGTCCAAGTAGCCATGCCGATAAAGTATAGAACTATAAGAGTAAATAACATCTCACAAGCAGCAAAAGATGGAGGATAAGGACATCGCCCAAACTGATAAAAGCGCGTTAGCTGTTATTCCTAATATCAGTGACTCTCAAGCAAACTCAAAAGTGCAGGTATCCAAATGCAAGGTATACGTTAAATGTTATTGGGAAACAAAGAATGATCATGAAGAATCCAGGTACGTACGTATTGCTAAGGAGAATCTTGATTAGGCACTATCATTAACGAAGTCTATTGGCACACCTTAATCCCACAGTTTATTCCAGATACACATAGATGGCTTTATTTGTCGTTTTGATGTAATCTAGAACAAAAAACTTGGTGGGAACTTCGCCTTAATGTTGTGAACCCAAGTTGTCAATACGGAAACATTCACTAGGGATGCGTCGGAGTTCGCTTGAATTACGTGATGCGTGTTCATGGATGATGATTAGCTTATGCGAGCGCTTTGTTCGAGAATGTCGATAAATCCTAAGCATTACAAATAGATGGACGCGCTGATACGTTAGATGTCACTTGGACGAATTAAACAAAATTAGGTATACCTCAAATTATTAATGGTGTATCGATGATTCAATTATGAGACACTTATCGGTAAACGGGCAGGCTATTAGACAGAAGTCATGACGGTATTCCGTTATTGAGGCATTTTTCATCATGTAACGTGAAGGGATAGATGCGTTTTATATGCAAATGAACGTCTTATACCTCTGAATCAAAGTTACTAAACAGGTGTAATTGAGCGCTGAACATTCTTCATCAGACTGCTTAGCTCGAAAGCTCGACGGCACGATCCAACATTATTCATCGATTCATATTGAACGCATATTATGATCATCGTTTACTGTATAGGCATTATGATATTCATTAATTCAGTCAAGATACGAGTTTAGTTATGGTTCTCTCTTTCCACGTCTGTGTCAGACGAGGTATTTGTGTCAAAAGTGAAATGTTACTAAACAACCATGCTATATATATATGTATATATATATTCAATCAATTGCACGTGTTCAACACCTTATTTTTTATAACCATTTATTTATTAGCAAATTATATCCGAGGTAAGCGTTTCATTTCGTTTTATTAATTAGGCGCACATTATTTCCAAACACATATTGACTACATAAATTTAAGCATCAAGTTTTACTAATTTCTGGAATAGCGCAAATACTTCATTCAAGCATTAGTTAAATACAATGTATTGTTTGTTCATATCACCAACATATTGTCATCAATACCGATTTTTAACGCCTACCATCATGGGCACACCTGAATCAGTTTTACTTCGTATGGAATGACGACTGTTATCTACGAAGATATAATTTGGAGCTGTTATAAAACACTGCAACAAACTGAGACATTTTGTCATAAATTGCAACATGTCTACAATTCAACTATTCAAAATGCATTCAAATAGCCAATATATGTTGTGCAGCTGATATGTCAGGCACATAAACACTACAACTAAACGTCTCATGCGGAAAATATAATGGGTTATTTTGTATCAAGATGTTCCCTGAATACAACCACCGTGAACGATTTCGTTTATTTAAATCGGTTTGGCAAAAGAAAAGATTTTGAAATTGAACATTTAATATTGAATAATCGTAACAATTCAAGTAATTAAAGCAACTTATTTTACTAAAATTAATATATGTATTATGACTACTCAGCAGTATCCCCAAAATATTAACAGCGTATGATGAAAATACAACACTCTAATTCCGCTCTCAAATGAGCTACGCTTCGAAACGAGTTTTAGAATAAACACAAGAAAACTGGTTTCGTTCATATACACGAATTTTCTGCACTTACACTTATTTCACCAAAACAATTACCATAAGAGTAAATAACATCTCACAAGCAGCAAAAGATGGAGGATAAGGACATCGCCCAAACTGATAAAAGCGCGTTAGCTGTTATTCCTAATATCAGTCACTCTCAAGCAAACTTAAAAGTGCAGGTATCCAAATGCAAGGTATACGTTAAATGTTATTGGGAAACAAAGAATGATCATGAAGAATCCAGGTACGTACGTATTGCTAAGGAGAATCTTGATTAGGCACTATCATTAACGAAGTCTATTGGCACACCTTAATCCCACAGTTTATTCGAGATACACATAGATGGCTTTATTTGTCGATTTGATGTAATCTAGAACAAAAAAACTTGGTGGGAACTTCGCCTTAATGTTGTGAACCCAAGTTGTCAATACGGAAACATTCACTAGGGATGCGTCGGAGTTCGCTTGAATTACGTGATGCGTGTTCATGGATGATGATTAGCTTATGCGAGCGCTTTGTTCGAGAATGTCGATAAATCCTAAGCATTACAAATAGATGGACGCGCTGATACGTTAGATGTCACTTGGACGAATTAAACAAAATTAGGTATACCTCAAATTATTAATGGTGTATCGATGATTCAATTATGAGACACTTATCGGTAAACGGGCAGGCTGTTAGACAGAAGTCATGACGGTATTCCGTTATTGAGGCATTTTTCATCATGTAACGTGAAGGGATAGATGCGTTTTATATGCAAATGAACGTCTTATACCTCTGAATCAAAGTTACTAAACAGGTGTAATTGAGCGCTGAACATTCTTCATCAGACTGCTTAGCTCGAAAGCTCGACGGCACGATCCAACATTATTCATCGATTCATATTGAACGCATATTATGATCATCGTTTACTGTATAGGCATTATGATATTCATTAATTCAGTCAAGATACGAGTTTAGTTATGGTTCTCTCTTTCCACGTCTGTGTCAGACGAGGTATTTGTGTCAAAAGTGAAATGTTACTAAACAACCATGCTATATATATATGTATATATATATTCAATCAATTGCACGTGTTCAACACCTTATTTTTTATAACCATTTATTTATTAGCAAATTATATCCGAGGTAAGCGTTTCATTTCGTTTTATTAATTAGGCGCACATTATTTCCAAACACATATTGACTACATAAATTTAAGCATCAAGTTTTACTAATTTCTGGAATAGCGCAAATACTTCATTCAAACATTAGTTAAATACAATGTATTGTTTGTTCATATCACCAACATATTGTCATCAATACCGATTTTTAACGCCTACCATCATGGGCACACCTGAATCAGTTTTACTTCGTATGGAATGACGACTGTTATCTACGAAGATATAATTTGGAGCTGTTATAAAACACTGCAACAAACTGAGACATTTTGTCATAAATTGCAACATGTCTACAATTCAACTATTCAAAATGCATTCAAATAGCCAATATATGTTGTGCAGCTGATATGTCAGGCACATAAACACTACAACTAAACGTCTCATGCGGAAAATATAATGGGTTATTTTGTATCAAGATGTTCCCTGAATACAACCACCGTGAACGATTTCGTTTATTTAAATAGGTTTGGCAAAAGAAAAGATTTTGAAATTGAACATTTAATATTGAATAATCGTAACAATTCAAGTAATTAAAGCAACTTATTTTACTAAAATTAATATATGTATTATGACTACTCAGCAGTATCCCCAAAATATTAACAGCGTATGATGAAAATACAACACTCTAATTCCGCTCTCAAATGAGCTACGCTTCGAAACGAGTTTTAGAATAAACACAAGAAAACTGGTTTCGTTCATATACACGAATTTTCTGCACTTACACTTATTTCACCAAAACAATTACCACAAATTGACGAACAGGTCCCGACATCAAGTTACAATTTGTCGATCAAAACGATGTTTCTTGTCCGTCTTGACTGATAATTTCCACATATTATTAGCAAATGCCGTAATCAAAAGTTTTAAGACAAGAATTTCAAAACAATTCCCGGCATCTCATAATTCGTTTAAAATTGTATGTCAAATATTGGCTTCAGTTGATAAAAAATGATGCATTTGGCCGCACATAGCGTTAACATTTAACAAAAAACGTAATAAAACGTGTGTGTAAATTAATTTTATCGACAGCAGTTTGGAAGGCAACGCGAAAAGTCTTCAAAAGACGCTCACATAACAAACACTTTTGCCCTTAATCCGTCTATGGAATATCACAAGCAGAATATGGTATATATATATATATATATATATATATAGTTAAGTTCAGTAAACCTCAATTGAATTAAGATAATTTATATTTAATATCGTGTTGGCGCTGCGCTTCATATGAAAAATTACAGTTATGGATTACGCAGTTTGAAATAATCTCAATCAACCTACATGTCTTTCGTGGAGTTTACCAAAATTTGCATTTTTCCAGTTGAAATCGGATTCTCTTCGGACAATGAATGTAAGTGTTAAAAAATGATAACCATTATATGTCTTGCGAGGTTGTCTTTCATCAAGTGTCTGTTTAAGCCTAAGGTTTAATACTGGTTTGATACCGTTTATGGTGACCAGGCAGGAAAGACAGGTTCAATTTTACTAGTACAGTGTATATGACATTTGAGTGTTTCTCTGAAGGTCAGCGTTAGCAAACCTTGATTTGGAAAATATTTTTAACCCAAATCCCCAAAATACCTATCTGTAAAACAGAACCGACGTCAGATGATATGTTGTTTTTGGCCGTGGATGTACATCTCAATCGCATGTTTGTTTCATGGTTTACAGCTTTTTTGAATGACTAAACAATCTCTCCCGCAGCGCTTGCAATGATATTTTTATGATATAGTCGGTCCAGAAGTAAAATATGATAACTGGATGGTGCCCTTGGTGTTCATCGTTAGAGAAAATCAAACCCGGACAAAACGCCAATTATCCGCAATAGCATACCTAGCTTATTCACAGGCAGTTTATTTTATGATGATCAGTCGTGCAAGGCATTCAGGTTGCTCCGTAGTAAAAAACAAATGATTGAGATTGTAGATTCGCTTCTGTAATTTTATCATCAGCATACGAATTCATTTAACTATCAACTGGTATTTGCGAATCGCTCATGTTATTCAAGAACAGTATCGCTCCAAGCAAACATTCTTGCGGAACACAGCTAGTGAGATCGATTTGCTCCGATAAAATGCCATTTACAAGAACTTGGAGGTACCTCGTGCTAACATAATCACGAATCCATTCATATAATTTTCAAACAATGCCCTGTTTCTGTAGCTTCATCAAGAGAAAGGTATGATCGGATCCATTGAGAGCTTTAAAAATGATAGGGTAAAATGCATGAATGCAGCAGAATAGATCTTCCGCTATCGTCCAATCGTCTGCGTTTGTCAGCAAATTTGGTAGACAATAACTAATTTTGCGAAATCCGTGTTCGGCAACTGTCAAAAGTCGTTCTTTTCTAGATGTTGCCTTATATCTGAAGTTATTGTTCGCTCAAACAATTTTGACCCCAAAAGAAGCAGTTTCATCGGTCCGTAATTTTTGACATATGAACAGCGACATTCTTTGTAGAAAGGTGTGTTCAGTTCACAGCTTTGTGTACCACTTCGACATAAAGCAAATTAATAAATATTGCAGACTTTTCCGCATGATAGGTTTTAATTAGCAAAGACGTTAGCTCGTATAGTTCCGTGGGTAAAATCAAATCACCTATAAATCTCCTCGTTTAAGTATTTAGAGACGTACATACTTTTGATCAACCAGAATGACCTTGAAAACGAAATAACGAGAAAACATAGTCAGAAAACTTTAGAGTAATCGAAAGCAAGTTCAGTTACAGAACTAGCACTTTAGAAAAAGCGATATCTGGCTAAAAAAACAAAAAATACATCATTTTGATTTGAGTTTGCTTTGGCTCTCCTATATTATCATACCTAATGTAAACTTTACTATCCGCTGAATTTATGAAGCTTCTAATAGAATTCAATCATGTTATTTTCCAGTACATATCATTTATATTGTAAGTAGTTTCTCGTTCATTCGAACGGGGAATTTTTGTGATTTGCAAAGTAGTTGTTTAAGATTTTCAAATTACGTGTTCAGTATTATGAGCAAATTAATTACGGATAATATTGACTGGTCATTAGTTACATCTTATGTTGTAGTGGACTGAAGAAAAATAGTCTAGCACTGCATACAAAAAAGGCAAAAATGGAAAAAAACTCACCCAAGAACCAAGGGAGCAAATGTCAAAATAAAGTTCCAGAGAAGTTCAAAGATAGCGAAATGATCCACACAAGAAAAGTCCAAGAGATGATGGAATCCAAGTTGCAGAATGCGCTAAAATGTTGGGGGATCCTTTAATCACAATTCTGGCACGCGGCGACCCACGCAAACTTCGTAACCGCGGAAAAAGAAAATGTCCGAGTTCAAAATTAAATTAAGCGCCAAAAATTGAATTGTACAAACATTAGTTCAAATGAAGTATACATGGACAAGAAATGAATAACCACACAAGGCCAAACGTTGTAAGTACAAAATACTGAGATACAATGTGAAAAAAATTCACTACAATGTTTTCCACATTGATAACAAACAGAATAATTAGCTTGCCGCCCAGCTCAACGTGATACGTTCTGTGCGCATGGTTATTTAGGTGACCGCCAAACTTATATAAACTCGGAAGAATATTTAGCTGTTTTTTTAAGAAAAATAGAAGTCAATACCTTTCCGAATAAATATTTTCTATTTTGAGCCTTATCGTACACAGAGAATATTTCAGTTGCAAACATGGCATCACGTTCTCACCTGTAATCTCATTATACATTTACTACTATCTTATGTCATCGGATAATACTTCGCTTGCAATAGTACATCCGACATTATATTTTTTACTTTCCTGGTTATCGTATGGGAAACAAAAACTCGGTTTAATTCTTGCTTTGCTATTCTATGGTCATTAGCTTCTTCCTTATGTTTCTACATTGTGTGGTTCACGGATAATCATCAAGTGAAATAAAGATTATTCCCTAAAAGCTAGCAAATGACTTTTTGCTATTTATTCATTCTGAAATTGTTACTTTCGTAATTTTGAAAAAATGATGATTTTGCCTAATATATTATTCTGTGTAAGTGAAGAGATATGAACGCCACAATATATTGGCACTTTTGTAGCAGACTGACCACTACAATAAGGTCCCTAAGAATGTTCGAGAGAAAGGCACAGGAGATGGACTATTTATCGCGGTAGCCAAAAGGTGTACAAAGGTACAGCGGAGGCAATCACGGAACACGAATCAACGGAAAGTGTATATCAAGGTCAATTGTTAGGTACAGTAAAACAATGTTGTTACACAGCCCCCTTCCAAGAAGTCTGGTCAGAGGAGACTTTTGAACAAGAATTGACGATTAAACTTGCCTAGTGGTGTCAGGTCTTTTCAGGCTGGAACAGTCTCTTAGCAACCAGTCACTTCGAAGTCAGCCGAGTTACTTGATCTGCGTGGGTCGATTGTCGGTGGTGACCAGGGTAGGATACACGAAATCCGATGAGTACTAAGCCGAGTCACGTCTCACATGGAGTGAACGTGCTGCCGGAGCCAAATCACATGTGATGAATTATCTGCTAGCGGGAATCGCCCGTCTGGCATGGTCTCAGTATGAACCCAGTAGGAGCAGATGTAGGCAAATCTATAGGCTTGAAAACAAAGAACCAGAAGCTTTAAAAACATAGTCTGTGCTGAGAAGTTCCTGCATCCCCGAGGTCGTTGGCGAACAGCCTCGCCGGAAAAAAGCTGAGTGGCGTGTAGCAAGCACGAATGCCATGATGGGAAAGATTGCTTATGGTATGACTTATGCGCCGTATAAACGCAGACAGGGTAAGTTGTCGAAAAGCGCTTTGCGATAAGGCGCAAAGGATATCGCCCAAGCCATCGGGCAAGGGGAGAGGTGTGATATAAGGATAGGCGTTCCTGAGCTGTGCGATGCCGGCATCGGTAGCTTGCACTGCTGCGATTTCGTTGAGGTCGAGGGAGAGTGGCCAGTCTATCACAAACGTTGGAGAGTTAGGAATTGTGGCACCCGAGATATATCGTATTTTACGTGATTAAACGAGGTAAAAATACTAACCTGAAATAACGCTGATGTGAATTTGGAAAAAATGACGAACCGGAAAAAAAATCTTAAAGTGTGCATGGATATTGTGCTTATCAATTGTAGTACACAAAGGATTCGTGCATCACGTCGAGCTCACCAATTTGTAGTAGACTGACCACTATAATAAAGTTACCAAGAATGTTGGAGAAAAGGCACAGGAGATGGAATATTTATAGCGGTAGCCAAAAGGTGTATGAAGGTGCAGTGAAGCAATCGCGGAACACGATCAACGGAAAGTGTATATCAAGGTCAATTGTTAGGTAGAGTAATACAATGTTGTTACACTTTATGAGCGCCTTTAGAGCATTGCCATTACCCATTTATGATTCCGTATTTGAACATCGTGGTTCTTCGCAAGACTGCCATATCATATTGGTATTTATTTGATGATTATTTTAAATACAGAAATAAAATTAATCGTGTATGCAATTTGCGCTTCTTCCACTCTTTTAAGACACGCTGATCTAAGTCGTACGGCACCTATTTGATGAGTGCAAATAGCACAACATCCTGTCGTAATGTATTTGCAGTCCAAGGGCATGTAAATACGGATTCTTAATTATACACGATGTTCAGGAATTTAGCTGGAGTAGCCATCCTGCTTTCGTGATCATCAATGTAAAAATTAGTTTCGCAGCTGCAAATACCTGATGAGGTATCGTCATTCAGCGTCCTTTCGTTGTTATGTAAATGATCGAAGCAGGCTTTCATTAATATGACATACAATTTTACTGTCATGTTCATTTTCGTCATGCCCTTTGTGATGGCGTCAGCTCCTACGAATGACTCCAAATTGTTTAGTCAAAAAGGTTGGCTTTGCAACGATGCATAAAGATTTCCAGTTGTTGCGCATAGAGAGGTAATCGTGCCTATTTTCCCGATCAATGTAACCTAGTACTTGTTCATATCAAAGTGTTATTCACAAGATATCAATTTTGTTCTCAAAAACCTTAGATGTGGTTTATTCCTGCCTACCTTGCCAATACTTTAATTTATTAAGTTGCCGTTTATTTTCACTTCCAGCATCCGGTGGGTCGCAAAAAATGGGTAAACTAATCAACAACATCCAAACTTGAAATATAATTTCTTGCAGCAGTTGGTGTTTTGTTACATTCGCTGAGAATATTCCGGTTTATTTGAAGCTGTTTGCCTCATTGTTTATAGACAATCTTATCGACATTTGTTTTAGTTTTGTTTTGCGAACACAACTGAGATTGTTGTGGATCAAGGTGACTTTAATCCGGACTCATACACATGTTTAATGGGGTGAAATCCATAACCGGTCGTGGGGTGTGTGTGTGATGTAAATGCATGCAAATGAATATGTTGGTCTGTTTGTCATTCGAAAAAGCAGTAGAGCATGGAAACCCTATGCATTGATGCACATCCATGGTCTACATCGACCGAAGGAGTCCAAAATAAAACAACTGTGTCAATACAGTACTGCATCTGTTGAAAATCTTCGTTTGGTTGTGATATACCTCGGGATTTCGCGTACATATAAGCCATTTTGATTTAGTTTTAAAAACTTGGAGCACAGGTACCGGATTGTAGTTCATAGTTGTTCTTCGAGCTGGTATGATTGATTGCGGACGTCATCTAGTTTGATGACGAAACGTCCGCAATCAATCATACCAGCTCGGAGAACAACTATGAACTACAACCATTTTGATTTTTCAATCGAAATAAAAAGGTTGCTAGTTAGGGAACGCATGATGGCAAGGTGTAATAGGCTGTTCTGGAGACAAATAATTACGTGCAGAAATATGAATATGATAGTTATTCCGCAAAATTCTGAGATTTGCATCATTGCAGGAAATAGTTTGAGGGTTCCTGTTCGAATCATTAGATATTCAAGGTTTTTACGTTAAAATCTAGTATGTGCGTATTATTTTTCATTTGATGTATTCTGTGTACACATATTTTGTGCCATCCGAAAGGGTTGACATTAAAACTGAGAGTTTGATACATTCATCCATTGGTAAATATCGTACTCCCTGAAATACCAGGCAGTTACTGTAAAAAGAATTAGACTGGTCAAAATATAAACAATGATAGATTC
This sequence comes from Atriophallophorus winterbourni, assembly GCA_013407085.1. NCBI lineage: Eukaryota > Metazoa > Platyhelminthes > Trematoda > Plagiorchiida > Microphallidae > Atriophallophorus > Atriophallophorus winterbourni. The sequence continues at coordinate 94,890 of JACCGJ010020879.1, read as the reverse complement.
TGATAAAAAAAAATTTATATCCACCTACCGTATTCATATTGAACAATATACTAGATATTCCAGAAAGTAAAATCAACTTTGAAAGCGCTAACTGGACAAAAGTGATAAGTGATATATTCAAGCGGATCGATTTCCATTCAGGGAGCTTCGTGAGCTCTTAGTGTGATGTAAGAGGAAACATTGCAGTAGTGTTGTTTAAAAATGCTATACAGAAAATGTTGCTTCTACTGCGAGAGCGTCACCCAAGTTCTTTGGGTACAGATCAACTTTATACAATGGAAAACGATCGAATTCTACATGATCAAGTCCATAGTCAGTTAAAATCACAAAATCGATCATAGGGCAAGCTGTGCCTGTGTTAAATAGACAGTAAAACGAGATGTTGATGCTCTGGATATTAAAGTTGCAACCTTTCGCAAACCTGATATTATCGCCGTCAATATGGAAGCACATTGTGGTATGAACCTTGGAACAGTCATCAAAAACCTACCGCTAAACAATTGTGTAGTAGTACTAAGTTGGTGCCGATTACGAGTCTTGGCAAAACTGACGCGGAAAACTCGAAAAAGTTAGAAAAAATGAAAATGGACAACGCCATTTAGAACTGTTCTCACAATTCTGTCTTTGTGTCAGTAACAATTATGTACAAACAGAGCCATACTATGAGGGTTTTTGGAAACATCCTTACTATAATCATTAGAATAATTTTAATCTTATTATTGTTAGGCGCACTAATATAGGAAGCGTACTCCTCACCAGATCATATCAAGGTGCAGACTAGGACACGGATCATTCACTGGTCTGTGCAAAACTGAAGCTGTCTAGCACGAGATTTCACCGCATCAAATTGTCTGCTAAGACAACGATTGACGGTACTCGCATATGCGAACATAATTTATTTGTGCGATTTGCAAAAGTCTTCACAACCGAGTTCAACATGACAACCTCACTCGAATCGGCTTCAGAAAACTGGGAATCGATAAAAAGCTGCATATGCTAAGCCGTACTTCCACTTTCGGTTGAAAGAAAGCTCGAACGAGCGACTGCTTCGAAGCGAAAGCTTCTTATGTGACTACGGTGTTTGAACAGAAGATGCCAGCATTCTTGAAGTTCACAGTTTTGCCAACAGACGAAAACTTATGACTTTTAGAGCAGCTCAATTTGAAGTCAAACAGACTGCAAGACGATGTGCAAAGGACTATTGGACAGAAATAGGCCTTAATGTCCAAAACGCTGCGGATACTGGAAATTTCCACGGTATGTATGATGTAATCAAGAGAGCCATTGGTCCAAACAAACTTAAAACAGCTCTCATCAAGTCTGTATCTGGTGACCCAATTGTGGACAAAAAACACAGCAGATAGAAAGATGAGTAGAGCATTTCTCCTCTCTCTACTCTAAAGACAGTACGGTTTACCCGCATGTACTTGAAAATGTCGAGCGGTTGCTGACTATTGAATATCTAGATACTCCATCTTCTCTTAGTGAGCTCAATAGAACAATCGATCGTTTGCGTATGAGAAGGCCCATGGAATTCCACCTGAGCTCATCAAATGCGGTAGAACAGCATTATTACAGCCTTTTCACCATTTGCTTTTTCAGTGTTGGCAGGAGGGGGAGGTCCCACAAGAGATGCGACACAAAAAGATGATCACGCTATTCACGAATAAGGGTGACAGAAGCGAATGCAACAATTACAGAGGAATCTCCCTTCTGAATGTTGTAGGCAAATTGTTTGCTAAAGTCTTACAGATCCGGCTGCAAGTTTTAGCTGATATAATTCACTCCGAATCTCAATGTGTCTTCCCCAACGGAAGATCAACCGTTATATTCATCATCCCCTGAGACAACATCAAGAATAGTGTGAGAAACAAAATATGCTATTATAAGCTGTTTTCGTGAACTTAACTGAAGCATTCGACTACTTCTGCGTGAATGTTTTTTTTTTCAAATGATTGATCATATAGTCGGCCCTACAAGACACCTCAAGCTAGTTATTTCGTTTCACTCTGATATAAAGGGCTCAGCCTATTTTAACGACTGCATTTCAGATGCCTTTAGAAGAAGAATAAGAAGAGAATGACTTTGTTCGTGCACACGAATTTTTAGCAATACATTTATTTCTCCACAAAATACAAATATGATAAAATGTATAAAGCGCACCACAATAAAATAAAACATGACCTGATAAGGTATCAGATTACCATTGGCTAGACAAATGTGAGGCGTATTAGAAAAATAAAATTCGGAGAATAACTGGAACATTTTAGCGTCATTCAAAAAGTTGTCAAGCGCTTCTTCAACTACTTAAGAGCTTTCGACTGATCAACCATGTATCGAGCCAAAAATGGAACAAAAGAGTTTCTAAATTTGTTAGTTCTCGAATAGGGAATAACATAGTAACTTCGGGTGGAGGAAAAAGATTCACAAGAAGCAAGGCTTTTGCTCAGTTGATGTGAACAATCAGAAGAAATAGTTTCGATGAACCTGTTGCATTCACGAAAATGACGATCAACAATAGTGTATCAGAGGTCATCAACGGGAACACAACTCAATCTTGAAATGAGATTAATACTTCTTCTGATCATCATAAAATCCTTTTACAAAGGGCCAGGAAAAGTTACGGCGAAAGCGTAAAGGAGGTGTGGAATGATGCAGGAAAAGACAAAAAGTTGTTTAACTTTTGGTGGTATGGAGAGAGAACGGAGGCGAAGTGCATAAAATGACATTTGTCACATCTTTTTGAATTGATTTGTTACATGTTTGGTCCAGCTAAGATTGTCAGATATTGGTATGCCAAGATACATGAAGCTGTAACATCTTTCGAACACAGAGCCGTTAAACGAAACGCGATGAATTTCATCATGAAGGGCTAGATAACACTGTCCAGTCATGTTTGAAAATACCATCTCGTTGCATTTTGAGGGATTCAGAGATAAACAAAACGTGAATGACCATTGACCAATGTTCGTAACCACTGGTTCTAAAAAAATGTTGCTCGATCCGAAGATTATGATTCATTGCAACGGCAACGTCATTAGCGTATTTCAAAGTAAGTGTATAAGGGTCACAAGGAAGATCAGAAATGTAAAGGGAAAATAAAAATGGGGACATTATTGCAACCGATGAGGACTCAAACAAGGATAAATCGTGTGTGGACAGAAGTGATTTCAAAAGCTACTCTACAGATCATTTTCACCCTATCACGACAGCGCCGCCAGCGGTGGCTTGGTCATGACTACTTGATTAAACTGGTCGTATTCCGAAAGATCTACTATATGGTGAGTTAAAATTAGGAATTTGAACATTGAGCAGACCGCGCTTGCGGTACGTTCGCAACGAGATATGGGAGATCTTGACATTAACACGGCGAGTTATGGAGAATCTGCTTTTGACCGCTCAAATTAGAGGCATTGTTTGAGGCGTCGTCTGCAAGCTGGGGAGAAGAAGGTACATCTCTTGGCTTCTAAACGCAAACCACGCCTGTGGCATGCAACTGACTTCCTAGAACCGAGTTCTGCTTATCTGTGCTAGCGCTGCGGGAGACATTTCCTCCCGAATGTTACTATTTAGTCATTCAAAAAGCTGTAAAACATGAACATTGATGCGACTTTGATGTACATCCATGGTCGACATCGATCAAAGGAGGCCAGCAACAAGCTGCTTTTCGAAATTACTAATCATCTTTTCAAGCAGTGCGAAGGTTTGGCAGGACTTGTTGTATATCAAAAAACACTACTGTGAAAACGTCAAGTTACTGCTAACACACTCACCTAGGTCTTTTTCTTCCGCAACCCATGTTAGTTGCTGAGATCACAGAGAGAATCTAAATTTGAAGGATTAATCGACGTTAAACATTTTATGGATGTTGAATGCTAGACATTTTTGCAAGGACCACGTATAAAGTACTTTGAGATCTTTTCGTAAAATTTGGCAATCTTGTATGGTGCGTACGCGGATCCAAACGTTGACGTCATCCTCAAATAAAATGATTTTGGTAGGTTTCAGGTATATAGGTCTTCATGATGCTTGGCAACGTTACAGGTGTAAAGTTTCTGAAGATCCGTCCTAGGTATGCTTCGACGGACCTTCAGAACCTTTACACCTGTAACGTTGTCAAGCATCATGAAGACCTACTTAATTCCTAAAATGAAACATGCATCGCAAGCATGTACTCCGTTGATGAAAAAATATATTCTTGCTTGACAGGATATATCCTCGTGCAACTAAACTCGTGCGTGGTTTTCGAGACCTTACATACGAGGAAAGGTTGAAAAAGCTAAAGCTCCCCACTCCCCTTCAACGTAGAATTCGAAGTGACGTTTTCATTACTTACAAAATATTGAATACTCCAGATCATCCACTCAAACATTTGTTCAAATACCGTGAATCAGGAATTACACGTAGCTACTCAGCAGCACTACAAATTCCCCATTCCCGTTCTAATTGTCGCTGATATTTCTATTCGATACGTGTCTGTTTCCTGTGGAATGCCCTTTCCGAAGAAATTATCACCTCTTCCTGTATCCAAACATTTGCTCGAACCTTGGACACTTATTTGTTACATAACCATTTGACGATGCCTGTGTATTGACTCAGGGTAAGCATATTACTTGACTCCAGTGACATCGTATAATTGTTTTTTTATACCTCTTATTGAACGCATATTTACCATGATATGGTAATTGTGAAGCAATGTGCTTTTAAGACCATAAATTCTTGAATCTTGAATCTTGAATCTTGAATCGTTAGCCTTCACCAGTAAGATTATTGGCCCCAAGACTGAGCCTTGAGGTACACCACTTGTAACTACTTCTGGTCTGGATGGGACCCCTTTAACTCTAACCCGGATGACTCTACCAGACAATTAATACTGTATCCAGGCCAAAGATCTGCCACCCAACTTAAGCTGCTCTAATTTCTGTTGCAGTATACCGTGGTTAACACGGTCAAAAGCTTTAGAAATATACAAGTAACAAGCATGGATAAAGTATCCATTATCCACGGCTCGAGTCCAGTTATCAAGAGTTAGGAGGAGAATGGTGAGGCAGGAGTGTCTTGTACTAAATCCGTGCTATGCGATGAGGGGAAGCTTATTATCTACCAAATGTATGATAAGTTCAGCGTTAAAACTCGTTAAAGAAGTTTAAAGTGCACTGGCAACAATGTGACTGGTCTGTAGTTATACACATTGGATCGGTTCCCAACTTTGTATATCAGAGTGATTAATCCACTTTTCAGGTCAATAGGAAACTTGCTTCAACTCAGAGGTTTGTGAGAGTAGAGCATGGGCGGATTGTTTAAGAAGGAATTGTGGTATTACATCAGCACCAGGTGATTATTTTGTATTTGACACTAGCAGACTCACAACAAGAATTTTAGGCTTCACAGCAATGTCTTGCTTTGTGTTGATTTTTGATCTGAATGCAAGCATAATAAAGTATGAACGCTTGTTTGGTTAGAACTATCTAGAGTAAAATTGAGCGACATCGTTGGCAGCTTCGAGAACAATGGATGTAGTTCCAGTCGTAGTAAGTGAAATATAAACGCCTGGCTTTACCCTGGCCTTAATGCCTAAGATATGAAAGGAGAGCATCGGAGTTCGTTCATTTTCATCCATCAAATTGATTTGATAATATTCTTTATCGACATAAACAAGTTTACTAACGTCATTCTTCAACAAACAGTAACATTCCCAGGATTCACTTGTTAACGCAGTATGTGGCTTCTCACCGTGAGCGGCAATGTCGTTGAAGTGTGAACGTGCACTGTATACGTGCTCTTCAAGGCACTTCAGCATGAATCACTTCGTTCATCAAAGATCTTTTTATGATAGGAGAGAGATTCTTCGAAGTTAGAGAGCAGGCAGCGTGAATGATCAAGGTTTCGCTGCAATGCAGTAGATTATTTAGTCCGCACACGCTGTATATAATCACCTTTGTCTTTACAATCAACTTACTCAAGACACGAAATTTCAATCGGGTAAGAATGACAGCTTTTCTACCATCCGATTATCAATCTTTGTGTCTGGAAAGTGGTCATCCGCAATGGTTGAACCAAGATGTGTGAAATGATGTAATGGTTCATGATGACAGTTTTCAACAGTGATGATGGGAGACAATAAACTCACTTGAACAAGAACTTTGGTTTTTTTCATCCTGATTGCTGAATGAACATATTTGCATGCCGACGAAAATAGTCAATTAGACACTAGATTGTGTTTGTTGGAGTGAGCAATAATGACAGCATCGTCCAATTCGCACATCTCGTAACGCTTATTCGGTGTCTTCGTCTTGAATGCGTGATTCAAAAGCAGAGCGGAAAAATACCATAAAGCGTAGGAACAGAACGCACCGTTATTCTACGCTACGGTGAAGTTTTAAGGCTTCTGAACCGGAGCCGTTAAAATTCACTGAGCCCATCATGTCAGACTGGAATGAAATAACGATTTTGAGGATGCTTGCAGGGCAGCTTATTACATCGAGCATTTTGCATGAACCTTTACCAGTGACCTAGTCGAATGCCTCCGTTAACTCAACAGAAAGGCGTATAATGGCATACGCCGTTCCCGACATTTCTCTCGAAGTTTTCAGTTCTTAATTATAGTGATAATCTTCGTGTCTTGCATCACTTGTAGGACACACTTCTCGCGAATAGTGAAGAGGCTGTAATAATGCTGTTCTATAACATTTGATGATCTCAATTTAAATTTCGCCGTCACCAGAGGCTTTCCCATTCACTAAGCGATCGATTCCCTATTGAGCTCATCAAGCGTATGCGAAGTATCTAGATGTTCAAGGCTTGACAACTGCTCGGCATTTTCGAGTACATGCTGTAAAATTGTATTGTTCCGAAAGTATATAGGTTAGAATTGCTCTACCCACCTTTCCCAAATGCTGAGTGTTGTGGACAGTCGGGTTACCAAATACAGAGTTATTGAACACCGTTTTAGGTTTGTTTGGACCAATGGCTCTCTTGATCATGTCATACATACAGTCAAACTTCCCAGTAACCGCAGCTTTTTGGATTCTAAAGATACCTTTAGTCTAATAGTCATTTGTACATCATCTTGCAGTCTGTTGGACCTCATATCTAACTGCTCTCAGAATTCATAACTTTTCATCTGTTGACATACCTTTGAACTTCAAGTATTCAGACAGTTTTCGTTCAACATACCATCAACTCTGAAGCTTTTGCTTCGAACCAGTTGCTCGTTCTAGCTTTCTTCGGACCGAAAGTGGAAAGTGCGACTCGGCATATACAGCTATATTTAGCGATTCCCAGTTTTTTTGAAATTGATACAAGTGGGCTTGTTTCGTTTAAAACCGTTGTAAAGGCTTTTGCAAATCGCGCAGCTAGATCAGGTTCGCACATGCGAGTGACGTCTATACTTGGCTTAGCAGACAACTTGGTACAGTGCAATTCCGTGCTGGGAAGCTTGGAAGAAAGTGTTACTGACACATTGTCCATTTTCCTTGCTTCTAGGTTTTTTGGTTTTCCAAGACTAGTAATATGCACCAACCCTGACATTAAAATTACCCATTACGATTACACAGTTGCGAGGTTCATACCACAATGTGCCTCCAGTGTAAGCGTCAAAAATAGCCGGTTTGCAAAAAGTTGCAACTTAAATATTCAGAGCATTAACATTTCGTTTTAAATGTCTATTTAACACAGGCACAGCTTGTTCGATGACTGAATTCGTGATTCTATTCGCCTAAGGACCAGATCATCGGGAATAAGATCATTTTGAATTCTATACAGTTGATTTAGACCCAGAAAGCTTTGGTGACGAAGTCACAGTGGAAGGAACAAGCTTTGTATAGCATATCTAATTCGCACCAATGCAAGTTTTACTCTTTCTCTTCACTATAAGCTAACGAATGGAAATCGATCCCCTTAAATGGCTCAATTTTCATTTTTGTCCAGTTAGCGCTGAAAAAGTTCATTTCAGTTTCTGAAAGTTATAGTCTGTTGTTTAAAAGGGATGTGGTAGGACAAGTTGGCTATAAAAAATTAAAAGAATCCATCGAACGTTCTTTTTAGACTAGAAAATAATTTTTACAGTAAATGCCTCTCATGTTAAGGAGTACGTACTTTTCATATGGTGGAAGGTATACTTGAAATTTATCAAATTATTCGTTACAATGTCAACCCTCTGGTGGCACACAATACGTATATAGTCAATACTTCAAATGACAAATAATAGGCGCACACTAGATTTTTGCGTAAAAGCCCTAATTATCTGATTATCCGAGCAGAAACCCTAAACATATTTCCTGCAATAATGCAAATTTTGTAGTGTCTATCATATTTATACTTTTGTACGTAATTATTTGCCTTCAAAACAGCCTAATACACCTCGTCATCATTCTTTCCTAAAATAGCGAGATCTTTCTCTGGATTGAAAATCAAAAAGGTTGAATAATACTCAAAATCAGAATGTATATCACAACCAAACGAAGATTTTCAACAGCTGCGGTACCGTATTGAAACCGTTGTTGTATTTTCCCATTGATGTGCATTATTAGTGTTTGAGTTTTTTCATGACTTAACAGTCCACTTTGGGAGGAAAAGTCTCTCCTACGCGTTCGCAGTCATCGGCAGTATTTGAACGTATGATACGAATTGCACATTGACGTGGCGTGATCTAAAGTAAAGAGATGAGAGTAGTATGTGGTAATTCCTGGCTTGTAGAAGACGCTTGATACGTTGATTCTAACATATAAGAAAAATACCGCGATTGCTGGGGTCAACTGATTCAATGTCAAAAACAGTATCGAATACATACCAAGTTACGTACATGAGTAAAATTCAATTCAAAGTTCGAATGACCAAACTTCCCAGGCGATCGGAATTACGAAAAATTAATGAACATGCACGAATAAATTAAATGGTTCATGAAGGATTCGGATTGCCCGTAAAGCTAAATGGAAGATAAAACGAATCATCATCAAAACAGACCACACATGAATATCTTTGTAATGTACATGCGGTTTATCTCTACTTAACAGATTTTATCAACCACAATTATTAAATCTCTGAAATTATACATATTATATTGATGATTACTCTAGATTATTCTTGGCCACTATGATAGAAATTGTTTACAACGGATTAAATGTTTATAGAAATGAACATCGATATAACAAATATGCAGATACCTGCATATGTTTCAATGAGGTCAGGAAGATGATATGAGGGCGCATTTTGAATAAAAGTTTAATGGAGTATGGTCATCATAATTAAAAGTGGGTACACGTATGGACATCATTACGGTCGCAGTGGAATTACCGTGGAGGTCTTAAGAACAATAGCGTCTAGCGCTAATAACGAAGTTTCGTATTTTCTGCAGAACGGCACCTATGGATGCAACGCGATAACCGAAATCTTCGACTGTTGGACAACGACAGTCGCCATTCTGCAGAAATTTGTGTTTTGTAAGTATTGTACGCCAACGGTTGGGCAGACAACATAGTAGGACATGAGGAGTATGGAAACGTGCGTTGCAATTGGTCAAATTCGGTCAAACAAGCACAACACATCAACGGGGTTCAAGTGAACCGGTGGCACACAAGAGATTTGGTAAAAAGTTGGGGTTTTGTGATTTGTTTATATAAGACGAATGAGGGATACTTTGTCACGTGTTTGATAAATCGACTTATTTCGTGTTTTGTCGGATACGTGGGCGAATATGAATAACGTTAAAACGTTGGGCCACTGTGATGAATCGGAGCACAGTGGATAGGTCGATGTGAAACGAGTGGAGTGGCGTGGTTCTGTTGTATTATGCTTCATCAATGTCAGTGTAATGAACGTTTTGAATGTCAGTGAGTCTTAAAACTGGATATTTTCATTGATTCAATCGGTTGACTAAGATCCATTGTGTGGAGGTTTCATCCATAGGTTGACTGTGCCAAGCTGATTAACTGTTGTATTATTTTTCACCAATGTCAGTGTAATGAACGTTTTGAATGTCAGTGAGTCTTAAAAATGGATATTTTCATTGATTTAATCGGTTGACTAAGATCCATTGTGTGGAGGTTTCATCCATAGGTTGACTGTGCCAAGCTGATTAACAATGGCATTCAACTATAATCTTTTTACAACATTCAATCCATGCACGAATATTAGAGCCTGAAATGAGGTACCAACAAAAATATCATTCGTCCTCTGCAAAATATTTCAAGCCTGCGGTTCGAGTGTTATGTTATCTCAATTCGAGAGAACATTGCAACAGAAAGTATACTAAAACATGCCGCTATGTGACTTTCTCCATTGACTCGGGGAACGTGATATGTTTTTAATTCATATGCTTCGTCATTCAATGGTTTTTGTTAAAGGTCATGCTTTTCCTGCCATACAAATTACTGAGTAATAAGTCCTGATTTGAGCCAACTTGATTTAAAACTATCTGAATTGAGGGAATAAATTGTTCGCGAAAAACGAGTAAAAAAATGTCAGGAAAATTGTCTATGGACATTGATGCAAAGAACTATAAATAAACACAAATATTCTCAACATTATTAGCGAAACACCAACTGCTGCAAGAAATTATATTTCAAATAAGGATGCCGTTGATTATTAGTCTTGTCTTGCACGAACCACCCGGTCCTGGAAGTGAAAATAAACGGCAAATCAATCGAATAAAGTATAATCAAGGTAGACAGGAATGGGCCACATATAACGCTTTTGAGAATACCTTCGACATCTTATAAATATCACTCTGATATAAACAAGTACTAGGTTACAATAGTCCGAAAAATATTAATGATTAAATCTTTTTACGCGACAACTGGATTTGTTAGGCATTTTTCGAAGACAACCATTTTGATTCAAAATTATGAAGTCTTACGTAGTAGCTGACGTTATCGTGAAGCACATGACGACAATAAACCTGCCATTAGAATTGTATACAGCATTAATGAAAGGCTGCTTCGCTGATGCCTATATCAACGAACGGACGCTCAATAACTATACCACATCAGGTATGTGCAGCTGGTTGTGATGATTACAAAAACTGGATGGTTGCTTTAGCTAACTTCCGGAACATCATATGTAATTAAGAATCTATATTTGCATGCATTTTTCTCGCTTAGACATTACGACCGATTCCGTGATATTGACACTCATCAGATAGGTGTAGTACTACTAAGATCCGCGTGTCTGGAAACGGTAGAAAAAGCACAAGTTGCATGCACGATTAATTTTATTCCCGTGTTTAAAATAATCATCAATGCAATTCTAATAGTATATGGAAGTCTTGCGAAGAACCACGATGTTCAAATACAGAATCACAAATAGGTAATGTCAATGCTTAAATGTGCTCATAAACTGACAATATATTGTGGTGTTTATATCACCGTAATTACACAGGGAATGTGAAAGGGATAATATATTAGGCGAACTCATCGAGCTTTCAAAAACAGGGAAGGACGATTTCGGAAATATAAATAGTAAATGTCATTTGCTAACTCATAGATTATAAGCTTCTTTCAATTCATAACTATCCATGAACCACAGAAAGTAGAATCATCACGAAAAATCAAATGATCTTAGAATCGCAAAGCAAGAATTAAACCGAGTTTATGTTTGGCACATACTTAGAAAATCTCAAACAATTATTTTGTATTTCACTAAAAATCGCAGTTGGAATGAACAATAAACTACTTACAAGATAAAAGTAAAATGCTAGAATATAAAATGATTGAAATCTATTAGATGCCTCATAAATTCATCGGATAGTGAAGATTGCATTAGGTATGATAATTTAGGACAGTCAACGCAAACTCAAATCAAAATGATGCATTTTCTTGTTTTTTAGGCAGATATCGCTTTATTTTAAGTGCAACTTTAACGAAGACTCGAATAACTGTTTAACTTTACTAAGTGACTAGCTAGCGTTTTATTATTCAGGTACATCGTAAAGGTGCCATATCAAGATGAATCATATATTCTATTTGAGTTAACCAGTGCTCAGTTCTTGATCAGAACATCTTGTGGTCAACGTTAGTGAGATATCACAACTTGTTTGGCTTAACGTCTATTAATGTCATGCATATCACTGTTGACTGAGTTTGTACGAGTACAGAAAGCCAACGGTAAACTTTAAAACTACCCATCCATTCAAATTAAACAAGTGCGAGATTCTGAATACCCAGAGCAAGTAGACTGTACATAAAACATGGACCGAGTTCTGAGTTGATGACATTTTACCTCTGATGATTAATAATATTTGAGTTCCAAGACGTACTGGGAACTGGGACAAATCATACTTAGTTACAAATAATGTTGCCTCCTGATGTCAGAAATTACAGGCCGGCGATACTACTTCTTTTGGTGTCAGGAGTGTTTGAGCGACAAATAACTACAAAAATCATGTAACAGAACAAACGGTATCAAACCAGAATAAATTACACCGTTGGCTTCAACATATACATGATGAAACACAACCTTGCAAGACATATAATGGTCAACATTTTTTAACACTTACTATCAGTAGACATGTAGAATTCGATTTTGACTGGAAAGATTCACATTTTGGTAAAATCTACGAAAGACATGTAGGTTGCATTGGATTAGTATTTCAAACAGGGTAATGCATAGCTGTAGTGTTTCATGTGAGGCGGATTGCCAACACCATATTCAATATAATTTATGTAACATCAATTCTTTTTCTGAAATTTATTGTCATGACGATTTTCTTGTTTTGCGTATGTTTTTCTTACATGTCATATGAACTTCGATTCAATATTTCTTTATTCAATTTAAATGCTTTATGTGAGTTAAAAACGAGTGATAACCAATTTATGAGATTGAACATAAAAATATAGTTGAATATGAATGTGAAATACGAAAGCGCTGGAAACAAATTACGCCATTTAATTTCAAATGAACGTACAGACTACCGCTATTGTAGCGGTTGAGAATGGGGGGGCGAAAATGGCAGCTAGCAAATATCTTGCCACCCTTTGTAATATTCCCATTTTCGGTCAACGATCGCCATGCTACTAACACGCACATACATAGCGTCTCGACTCATCACTGAGGTCAACCTGATCGCGTTGAAACACGAAACTTACAAAACCAAAGGAAGCCAATTGATCAGATACGTTTACTACGCACAAAAAACACAAAAAACACCAATTTTATATAGGCAAGACTAATAAACAAATCAGTGATCCTCAAACATGGCTGTTTCGGTGGTTACTTCGATTTGGTTTGCTAGGTGATTGCGATCCAACAAGTAAACTTCATGCCCTTTTTACGTCATACAATTTATTAGAGTTGATAGGGTTGATTGCTGACATTTCGTCACCAAATTCGATGCTCACATCTGCTAAACGTCGTTAGAATAAAATGGACAATGGGCATAATTCGAATTTATATGCTGCGTTGCGACCTCTTCTAATGTGATTGGCTAAAATTCTGGCATGTCCTCGTTGTTGGCGTGTTCTCATTGGTTCGTAAATCCAATCCAATTCATAGATTTATACGTCCACAGAGCACTGTTGCCCCACGCAAATCAACGAATGATAATACATATTGATCGCTGCATAAGACGCGAGAAATTCATTTACGTAAAATCAAATTTATTGTATTAAAACTCTCGCATTATCCAAATAAGTATGGTGGAGAAACTAATGGCACACGAATAAGACTTTCATAATTTGTCTATCATTCAAAATAGAATTCACTGGCTCACAATTTCTTTGAAACACTATCGTACACTAACCACTGCGCTAACCACAATCGATATCTTTATCATCATCAAGAATATCCTCATAACTTCAGCTAATTTGAAAACACGCATCTCTTTGGTTTAATTCGAAAAAAATAATTCCATATCAATGTTTAAAGCACCATCATATTTGCGTCTCTCACTGTCAATACATCGAGTGTTTGTGTAGGAAAAATAGAATACTCTGCTTGTGATGTTTGATAGACAAATTGCTTGCCAAAGTGTTTTTTATTCCAAAGTATTTCGATGACATTTTACGTAGCTTTTAAATGGCCGTGCATGAAAGTATTTTCTACACATGTTTTTCCGATTTTTCTGTATATGTATGTCAAATGCATGATGTTTTTATCAACTGAAGCAAATTTTAAACGAATTACGAGATACCGGGAATTGTTGTAAAACGTTTGTCCTTAAAAGTTTTGTTTCCGATTTCGCTAATAAACTTGAACATATGTGGAGATTTTCAATCAAGACTGACAACATTCATTCATTCGTCGAATTGCTACTCGATTCCGGGACCTGTTCGTCAATTTGTGTTCATTATTTGGTCAAATTATTGTAAATGTTGAAAATTCGAGAATATCAATGCAAACAAATTCTTTTTATATTATTCTAGTTCACGCTTGTTTGATAAGTTCAAATAATAGCGAAAGGTGAGTCTCGTGTTTTCATGGTACACCGTTGTATTCAAGTTAGTAAATATTTTGGATGTACTGTTGATGATTCATGAAGCATATATTAATTTTAGTGAAATGAGTTGCTTCATTTCGTTTAATTGTTACGATAATTTAATATTTAATTTACAATTTAAAAGAATTGTTTTTTGCTGCAAAGTGGTTGCATACATGAATATTTTTATACAAATTTATTCAATATATTTCCCATAAGAAACTTTTATATGTAGCGTTTATCTGCCTGAGATGAATTAAATGCATTTTGTATAGTTGATATGTATGCCAAAAAGACGTAGATAGTTACATGAGCAGCGTTTTAAAACGGCTACAAATTCTATCTTCGTTTATAACATTTGTAATTCTATACGTAGTAAAAGATAATCCTGCTGTTCATATGATTGTATGCGTTGATGACCGGTATTTGTGATAATAATTTGGTGCTATGAAGAACACAAAATATTGTATTGAACTAATGTTTGCATGATGTGTTTGTGCTATTCCAGAAATTAGTAAAACATGAGACCTACATCGAGGTGGTCAACATGTGTTTGGGACAATGTGTGCTGAATTAATAAAACGAAATGAAAGGCTTACGTCGGCTAAGATTCGGGATATACATTGCTAATACATGAATGGTTATCAAACATCCGCTGTTGAACAGGTGCGATCAATTGATTGTATATAAATAGCGAGAGAGTGATAGATAACGTGGTTATTTAGTAACGTTTAACTATTGACACAAAAATGACTTCAGAATGGTATGCGTCAGAATACGGAACGTGATTAACTAGCCGTTTTGTAATTATACGTTGCTGGCACAGCCGTGGGGAAGAGAGAGCCACAACCACAACTGCACTCGTCTCTTGACTGAATTAATGAACATCACAATGTCTCTATAGTAAACGATGATCCCAATATGACTTCACGATCAATATGAATCGATGAATACACGTCATAGTATTAAATCTCTACATCAAACATCCCACAATAAAAAAATGAACGATTAAACTATGTGTCAGGTTTCATGGGTTGACAGCTAAACAGCTCATCGGCGGCCCGATTGTTGTTTTATATGCTACGGATTTCAAGTTACTTGTTTGCTGGGTGATTTTAAATATTTTGCTTGGAATTTTCGTTTGCTTGCGGATTCCGTCTCGAGGCCTGCGATGATTATAGTTAAGAGGTTATTCTTTCCCTCGGGGAATACGTTCTAAATACTTGATTCTAATTAGCCTATTAATACCTTGAGATATCATGTCATGAGTTCCATTGGCCTAATTACTCAACATGGCGTGAAGTTTGTCAATATCAAGTGGCACTCTGGTTCACATGTCGCTTTTAAGCTCGTCCAAACGCATAACGCGAAACGGTTGTAAAATAATAATTATATATTGTACAGAATTATCTGTGTTCCGAGTGCGATATTGTTGAGATTTCGACTGGTCAATTTTGTTAACCGTATGTGTTAGATTACTCAAAGATTGGAACTGCATTCGCCTGCCGGCTTATAATATGAGGATTATTGTTACGGCGCAAATCATTCCCATTTTCAAAGTCCAGCACATGTTCAGCTAATGTTCAGTCCTTGTCTGATAAACCCTCCTATCCTGCGCTTATTCCTTCGTGCGCTTCTAAGGCTCTTTAGCATAAAATGCAGTTGCTTGGCAGTCTATCCGATGTACACACCGGAAAAAAACTCTACCTCTGATTCGATAAACACAATTGGCACATCAGTCTGTGGTTAAATTATTCATTGTTTTACGCCATGGTCCAAATAAGTGTTCTAGCCAGCATTTATGTCTCAAATGTACACGTGCAAACGTTTATGTCTTACTTGTTTTCTATATCACCTGGTTCAATTAACCTGCTGCAAAACTCTCAGAATTGTCGGGATCTGTAACTCACACAATGCCTTCGCGGGAAACATGCTATCATTAGCAATCACATCTACATAATTGCTCGATTTTATAAAATACGAGAGAGATAAGAATCTTAACACCTGTAAACGAAGCATGGAGATGTACTTCTGGAGGTAAAATATTTGGCTGGCACCATATTGACTGAATTTTCGAGTAAAACTGTCTACCAAACTAAATTTGAGCGCTCAATTACTCTTATTTAGTAAGTTTGACTCATAGGTCTATGACTTGCATTTGCTTATAAAACGGCTGCATCCCATCACGTTTCATGATGGAAAATTCCTGATTAACGGACCACTGTCAAGATATTAACCTAACAACCTCCATTTAAGTCCTTTTGCTATTACTGGTAATATGGGAAAAATCATTGTTAATATTCTGTCTATTCTAAACAAATGCCCGTTAAACAAAAAGTTGCTCATAGTTGAAACTTTGATACTCGATTAATAATTTGCCGTACGTCTTACTTTGATAAATCAGTCCAAGTGATATCTAACTCCATAGCGCGTGCATCTATATGTAATGCTTTAGATATATCGACATGTTTAAACAAGAAGCACACATAAGCTCACCGTCTTCAACGAATACGCATCTTGTCCGTCGAGCGAACTCAGACGCATTCATGATGAATTTGCCCGTAGTAACAAGTCAGGGTCACAACATTCAAGACGAAGTTCTTGTCTAGTTTTGGTGTTTGGGATTTTATCGATCGACGAGAATTCGGAAATAAAGCCCTCTCTCGAGTAAACTGTGGGATTTAGGCGGGTTAATAGATTTCGGGTAACCCTACTCACTAATCAAGATTCTCCTTAGTAGCTAACTTGATACAAACATCATTCTCTGTTTACCAAGATCAGTTAATTTATAACTCAGTATTTGAATACCTGCACTCCACACGTTGCACTCCAGTACATAATATTAAGAATAAAAGTTACCTAGCTTTTAACAGTTTCGGTAATGCCTTTATCCTGTACCTTTTGCTGCTCGGAAGATGCCTTTTAAACTTATCGTTCCATACATTCTGCATTAAGATACTTTAACTAATTTAACTTAGTAGTGGTTCGGCAGGCTAATTGATTGTTTATTAGTCTACAAGACTTGATGCCTGTTAAAGCAGTACAACATCTAATCAGCGTAATAATATTTCGCAGCGATGATGCAGATAAGAAACGAGCTCATGAAGAAGTCAGTCGCCGACTTGCAAATCATGGGTACCCCAAGAGCTTGATTAAACGCCAATTGAACCGAGTTAAATATCCGCAACCGAAGACGGAAAAGGTTTGGCGAGCTACGGTATCTCTACAGTATGTCAAAAGCGCTTCCGAAGAAATGAGTCGAATCTTGAATAGCGCAGGTACTAGAGTAACATATAAAGCAGGTAGAACACTCCGCTCCGTTTTAATGCATCTCAAAGATAAGACTTCTTTAGGTTGTTCGACGAACTGCATCTACCAAATCAACTGCATGGGTTGCGCGGGTGTTTACATTGGGCAAACGTCTAGAAAACTCTGCACTAGATTAAACGAACACAGGAAACTAGTGGGAAAGCGACCCCGCAATCCCAGTGAATATCAATCACTGATTCGGGATTCGGCCCTAGCTGAACATGTGCTAGACACTGGACACAGCGTAGGTCTTGATAACGTGAAAGTGATAAGACGGGGTGTGAAATCTTATAGGGAAAGACTTCACGCCGAGACAGTTGAAATAACAAAGGCTGGGGCGGTGAACAAGGGGGATGGGGCGGATATCTCAACAATCTGGCGTTCGGTTTTGCAGCGGAACAGGATTAACGAACATCACACCTAATACGCACGTGATTACGTAAGCAGTGTGTCGGCATACGCTGACATGAACAATTAATAAACAATTAGGGATGAACACAGCAATTAGGAGGTGTGATCAATTATCTTGATCTCCCCTGTGTAGCTTAGTGAACTCAGGATTGGTCAAGAGAATGTCATTTATACCTGAACACTGTTCGTACAGACACCCTTGGCCTGACGAAGCTTCTGTGTTCATAAGCGAAACGTTACCAAAACCTTACTGTAACCGATTCATTGCAAACTCTATTTTTATGATTATGGACTCCCGAACGGTCTCGAATATATTCAAATACTTTGCTGACTTCTACGAGCCTTGCGTTCGCAAACTGGCCAGCGAGTTGGTACAAACAGCCTAGACGGAAGCGAATTGGTATAATCATCGCATCTACAACTTGAAATGCCAGCAGAATAGAATCATACCAAGGGACTTGGAGGTCAAACCTCCGGATAATTCTCGCAATTCTCCGAAGGCTGCCGAAAACGCATCCAAAGTGTTCTTAAAACAATGGATCCACAGGACCAATGAAAACCTGGCAAACGCGCGATCAAAAGCCTCCAGTTTCAAGTCGAATTGCGAAATGTGTTATCTGAAGTGGATTTCTGCAAAATTTGTGGAAAACACGCCGAGGTTTTGGCTGCACAGACCGAGCACATTAAAGAAAGACAAGTATGTAAGTTCAGCACTTTATTAACTTCAAAAGATAAATGTACCTCTGCTAGTTCTTTTGATGACAGGGCTCGACAATATTCTAAAGTATTTAATTTATCAGATAGGCCGCTATCGCAAACCGAACAAAGATTGTTGGAAAATGGTTTAAACTTCTCGTTAAGTACAAGAATCTTGAAAGATGAGGATGTTATTCCTTGCGTAGAATCCGCCTCCAACCAGCTACCTGAAAATTAGGCAGATGCTCTACGAAACGGTATATCTAGTATTATCAAAAAACAATCAGAAGGGATGAACCTTACTCGAGATGAACAACAAGCACTTCTTAAATTGCGAAAAGAAGTGGAAATAGTGATCACTAAGGCAGATAAAGGCAAGGCAACTGTGATTCTTTCTAAAAGTGATTATAGAGATAATGCAGAGTCACACCTTGCTGAAGGTCCGTATCAGGTTATTGACAACCTTAGAGGTACGACCATTATGAATAACCCTAAGAGGGTTGTTTCAAGATACCTGCGAGGAATTAAGGGAAACCTTGGTCAGAGATTATGTTTCATGCTCTAACCAAAATCTGCTCAGACACACAGGTTCTATGGACTTCCGAAGATAAATAAGGCAGGCATCCCCTTAAGGCCCATTGTAGACGGCATTGGATCCCCAACACACGAATTGGCTAAGCACCTTGCTCAGCTTTTGAAACTATTAGTTGGTAACACGAATTCTTTTATTAAGAACTCGTTTGATTTTGTTCGTCGCTTAAGTACCGTAACAATTGGGGAGGATGAGATGATGGTTAGTTTTGACGTAAGCTCCTTGTTCACGAATGTTGACACTACAAGCGCTTTAGAATTAGTGAGGAAATCACTCAACTCCGATATGACCCTGGAGGATCGTACCAACTTGAGTGTACAACAAATCATCAACGGTGTAGCAATTTGTCTAAATATGAACCACTTCTTATTTAATGGACAGCTATACAAGCAAAACGATGGTTTAGCGATGGGCTCACCCATTTCTCCGTGTCGGATAGGCATTGACAACACAAAAAACAATGAAACATGAAAATTCGGAACACCCAAAAGCATTGAAAATGTTCCATCGACAGCACAGTGAAATTCGATAAACATCTCTGAGAATAACTACGCAATTTCAAGTAGAAGTAGTATGAATTGATTCTAGCTCTATGTTAAATTACAATTGAGCCAAACTTAAAATAAATTTGACTCAGAACTCAGAACTCAGAAGTTATAAAATTTTATGGTAGAAAAAGCAGTAAGCTTAACAATAACCATAGGATGACAGATATATGGAACAAAAAAATATATAAAAATATAAAATATCGCAAAAATCAATAGGGACAAACGCATACCGCATGGTTCGTCATAAACTCATCGAGTTTGGAAGCGAAAACCTCAACAGATTCTGATCGTGTGATTTCTTCAGGCAAATAGTTCCAAGTGGAAAAAATTCTTAGAGAGAAAAATTACGACGTATATCCAATCGAGAATGCGGAATGCTTAAAGCCTTTGAATGTGTTCGTGTTCGAGTGAGGTCATTGGGTTTAGCAAGTGTTTAAGGAGATGGTTTACAGACTGCAGGATTTTGAAGGTCAACATAAGGTCACTACGTATCCGCCGTTGGGAAACATCCTGTAGGATCAGTTTTAACATTCGCTTTGTGAAAGGCAAATTACTGTACTGGGGAACCAACTTTGTAGCACGATGATAAATCCTGTCGAGTAGTTCGATATCCTTCCTCAGTCATGGTGCCCAGGCTTGGATGGAATATTCCATAACAGGACGAATATACGTGTTAATTACCCGGGGTAGGGTTTCGGGCGTGAAAATCCGGAATATTCTTTTGAGAAGACTCAAGGTACGGCCAGCTTTATTGTACACCATCCGGCAATGCTGTCCAGGCTTAAGGTTAAATGAAACCCATATAACGAGATCTATTTCTGCTGTGGTCCAGACGAGATCTTGCGTGCCAAGCTGATATGTGTTGTGCAGAGATTTTCGAAGCTGCAGCATTTTATATTTCGCAGGGTTAAATGGTAACTCATTTAACTGTGACCAAAGAAATAAGATGCTCAGATCCCGTTGTAATGCCAGTCAGTCATTACCAGACCTGACACGTTTCCAAATTTTAATATAATCGGCAAATAGTATCGAGTTGCATCCGATATACTCTACTATATCGTTCATATACACCAAGAACACAAGAGGTCCAAGCACCGAGCCTTGCGGAACTCCATTCGTGACGTCTATTTTTCTAGATAAGGTGCTGCCAACGCGAACTTGGACTTGTCTATCACTAAGATAGTCCCTTATCCAATTTAGCAATATTCCCGTTATTCCATAATGACTCGAACTATTTGATTGATATTTCATGGTTGACTCTATCGAAAGCTTTGAAAAAATCGATGTAGCAAGCATGTACAGCTTCACCTTCGTCTAGTGCATTGGTCCAATCATCGAACGTTGTAAGAAGGTTTGATAAACAACAACGATCTCTTCGAAAACCGTGTTGTGCTGCGGTCAAAATGTTTTGGTTTTCAAAATGTTCTCTTAAGCGCGCAGTCACAATGCGTTCCATTAATTTAGAGATCACCGGAAGTAACGTTACCGGTCTATAGTTTGTTGTGTCTGAACGGCTACCGCCTTTATAAATAGGAGTTATCATCCCGGCTTTCCATTGCCGTGGTATTTTTCCTTCATTTAAGCTGAGATTGAATATGCGAGTGAGAGGAGCAGTCGAAGCAACGCGACACCTGCGAAGTATGGCGAGGGTAATTTTGTCTGCGCCTGGCAACCTCTTTTCGTTTAGTTGACAAAGTTCCCGCCAAACCATGTATTCGTTGATAGTCATTTCACTTAGTAATTTGAAATGTGGTGAATTTGGTGAAACTCGATATGGGATACAACGCTTGGGATCCATCATTCGTAAAATGATGTCGATTTGCAATCTTATTCACCTTCAATCCGTTTGAGGTGAGCCTATTTAAACAAAATATGATATTTTCTTAACATTTATTCGAACCGCTATGTGAAGTGTTTTACCGTTGGATTCATATTGCCTGTATGATTGTGTCTACCAAACAAATTTATTAGTTTCTTTCTGTTGTATTTTCCTCAATGGATTTTCATGTTCTGTGCTCCCTATTGATAACTCTTTTTATATCTTTACAAAATCGATATTTGCACTTTGGTCAACTGTGCCTGTTGATTATCAGCTCGTTATAACTGATTTGAGTTGGCATTTGGGTGCACGTGATTTTGATCCCCTTTTACTAGCGTTGCAATACAACCGGAATCAAGATACAATCCATGAGTGAACTGCGGGTGCTGATGTGTTTAATGTTTGAGAAATTTCACTCAGTCCTGTAAGAAAAACGTAATATGATCGCCAGTTCGGTCCCGATTGATCTGATACGCTGCCATACGAGTAACAATTAAGAAAAAGAAAACTATGCGTTCGGTTCTGATACACCTTTATCTAGCTTTACTAACAGCCAGGGAAAATCAATCCCTTATTCGTGTTTGCGCTTTGGCGACGCACATATCAGATACAGGCTAAAAGGTCGACCTAGACAATATTGAGATATCGAGACACGGCATAAACCGTATAGCGAACGTAATCATCCGGAGGTGGTCGAAATTGCCAAGGTAGATCGACTTGCAGCCGATAAGGTGGATGGGGCGGAAATCTCTACAATTTGGCGCTCGGCGCTGAAGGTATATAGTTTTTATTCATCATTAGCCTAATAGTTCTTTCGATTTTCTTTACCTTTAACAATAATTTAGACATAAACCCATTAGTTATATACGTTTACGTATGAGGGTCGCGATGACAATCGACCTTGACGGAGTTCAGTTGTCTTAGATTGATGTGGATACACACTAGTAGGCAACGATCGTGGTCATGCCCACGAGATGTGACGTAGACAGCGAAGACGTACTATAGGCAGTTTAGCGGTAAGGTCAAATCACTGGTGGTGGGTTGACTGCTACTTGATCTTGTTCGTTGTCCTGACTTAGATTCTGGGTAAGAAGTTAAACGTTACGTTAAACCTGCTCTAAACGATTGCAATCATTTTTCTTTTCAATATGAATCCAAACATATTCCAAACGAATGCTACACAAGCTTGTATTATAACAAAAATAAAAATTGTTGCGATGAGTAAAGAATAAAATTTTAATTTGTAAATTACAAACATTATCAAATTAAAATCCTTTTTGTAGCCATAATAAACAATCGATATTTTTATGCAATCAGTTCGAGTTGTTTTGGGCAGCGTTTCTAATCGATGGAAGTCGTTTGGTGACTCAAATTTCGATATTCCAAATAAAATAAATTTGGATTAAGCACTACTTTTTGTATATTTTCGTTGTCGTTGATATCACATTTGGCCCTATCAATATTTAGTGTGAGTAGCGAAACGTTTTCCAGTAACCGATTGAATCGAATGTATACAAATTTATCTCAAATATATAAGTAACGTTTAGAGAAATGCAGTAAACCTACTGAGTCGAACAACGAATCATAAACTGCTGGAATCTTTACCGTTATGGCGCATCCGAGCATTTACTGTAAAAATGCAAGCGAAATCAATTTAAATAGGTAAATTGCATGCTTCACGCAGGCTTTCATCGTATGAACTGACGAATCTGGTGAATGAATTTAGGTGTATATAGAAAAATAAATGAAAAAAGATTGAGGCAATACCTACACTTACCCATTTTGACTACACATGCATGTGACTCTCAGTACAGACCCGAAAACGTGTCAAAAATGAGTCTTATTTTTCACTAAACACTGAAAAATTATTATTGATTACTCGTCTACGTCTTATTTCCTTCCTAAAATTAGATACCATATGAGCTGAAACTCAATTTATCGTTAAAGTACCCTGAAGTCTCGATTTACCAGCCGAGAAGAACGCGCCGAATGTGGTTCTGTAGCTGATCTGATATTAATGCGCAACATTGGAAAATGTTTGTGACAGACATGGAAACCATATTCGACTGTTTATACTAGCAAGCTTAGAACCCACTATTGCCTGTACTGTTGTTAGCCAGTTTAGAATTGGTCAGATGTGTACCAATTAAATCTTATTTTTGTCGTAATGACACGCTTTATCCGACAAAGATTCTTTGTCGGGACGTTATCAACAAACTGCACTATCCACTACAAAATGCACTATGCACTACAAAATTTCTGTTCCTTGAATGTTGTATTTAGTTAGTGATGTGATTCTGTATAGGTAATTATGGATTGTTTCATTCTTGCTAATTAGCATTAATTAGTGCAGTTCTTTTTTTTCTCTCGAATAAGTGAGGTGACTTGTTGCTTAATAGACGGAAATGTTGCCAAGGGAGTTAGAAGTAATGTTGGCTTGTGACTCCAACCTAAACTTGTTTTACCATTTCTAAACTGTTTCCAGGCATATGGATCCAGCTCGTTCTGTCCCTAACTGATGAGTGCAGACAGCACGGAGCCAGTCGTGAGGAGTGTGATCAAAAATGTGTATAAATGATGCTTTCAATTATGGATATTAATTATATTGTAACGGTTACTTACTTTTCACGAAACCAAGGCCTCTTATAAAGACTGAAATGAACAATTACTGATAATATTGCTCGAACAATCTGACAGACGCACTTTTGATTCCGAAAATGCTTACCTGTTTTTGTCTTGATTACTAAAATCGAGAATTTGCAAAATCACAATTGAATCGTTATTTACAAAACAAAGCTGGTCATTTAGCACAATTTACAAATGCATGTGGGATCTGCAAGGCATTTATGGGTAAGGTTGACATGCCCAACCAGTTCAATCACACGTGCCGACACACACATGTAGCTGGTGTTAAACTTTCTGTTCTTGAAAGAAGTTCAGATGAGATCTACATTTTATACGGGACATGAATGGTGAATGCGAAATTCAGGCGAACCGATTCGACAAAATCGTACTACAATTTAGACGATCTTCAATCTTGCAGCTAACGTGGCATCACATTCAATTCAATTCAACTAATTTCAATGGTCTAAAAAGCATATGGCTTTATAAAAACCACAGAATAATATGGGAACAACGAATAATGTTTCAAGCAAAACTGAGAATCGGTTGCTTACATAGCAGTTCAAGAATCAGGTAAAAATCCAAAGGACATAAATTTTTGGATTGGTAGGATGACAAATGTAGATGCATGGTGTTAAGATGAAAAGTTTCATTCCAAACACGTGTTTAGGGTCAAAAAGGCATCAAGACTTCTTTTGAAAATCTGCTGATTTGGTGAGTTTACATCATAATCTGGTAGATTGTTCCAAGTAAAACTTAATCGCTTCCCAAAAATGTCGTCTACAGTTGAGTCGCGAGTGAGGGACAGTTAGAACAAATATATGAGCTCTTGTTTTTTGCGAGCCCCTTAGATTAAACAAGCATTGTAAAGGGTGATTTGCGGTACTCAATATATTGTAAACCAAAATCAAATCGCCTGGGAGACGGCGACGAGAATAATCGAATAAATTTAGGGTTTTGATTCGCTTGTTGTATGGTTTTCGGCTGGGTCCGGTGACAAGTTCGGTAGCTCGATGATATATTCTTTTCAAAGTCGCATAATCTTTTTCAAACCATGGCGACCATGCTTCAACTGCAAATTTTCATCGTGGGGTAGTTGAAATACTTATACTCGTTTCGTTGCACATGTAAAAGTTCAACTTGACGTTGGTTTATAAAGCAATGTCCGACAACACAATAGATTTCGTGATATCATGCTCCATTTTTACGATAAAGAACACCACTAAATGACGTACAATAATGATTGCAATGGGTTTTACTATGTAAAACCTAAACTCTAATTCTCTGACTGATTGAGATACACGTAAATACCTCCGAGAATCAGGTGCGGAAAATTTCAGAATAAAGCAAGGTCACAATAGATGTGGATCCAATCCTATTTAAATCGTTACTAAGAGGAAACGTGAAATGAATACTAGCGTTCCATCGACTTGAATATACCGCCCAACATGGTTAATCGATATTTGTAGATTTTACAAATAACCACAAATAACCATAGATGATAATTCTTATAATATTTATGGTAGAAGAATAGGACACTATGACCAGGATGAGCTTGTCAGGATCAGCGAGCTTACACGAATGTAAGAACAAACTTTATGACTTCATATGAAGCCATTTATATACAATTATTTGTTGTGCTTTTACTATGCAACACTGCTGATGGTTTTATTCGTGTGAATTACATAATACGCCCTTATTTATTAACTGCGCCATATGCGGATATACTTTGCGATCAGTTGCCTATTTCAATAGCTGATTCATGGTTTTGTGCGGGTCGGACATAATTACATTATAAAAATATTTCACTAATTCACTTTTAGCGTCCGTCTTACTTTTTACCTGCATTTACCACATCACTACTCAGTTGATACATGTCATGTACACCCTACAAAAACAGCGCCGCCTGCGGTGGCTTGGTCAAGTCTACAAAATGGAAAATGTTCATATTCAGAAAGATCTACTCTATGGTGAGTTTCAATAATTGGGCAGACAGCGCTAGCGGTAAAAACACGTTTTCAAAAGAGATAAGAAAACTCTTGACATTGACCCCGCGAGTTGGCTAAGAAATTGTTCTTGACTGCTCACAATGGTGGTATTTTGTAAGGTGTCGTCTGCAATCTAGGGAGGAGCAGATACATTTCTTTATTGCTGAACGCAGACCACGCCGCCGGCGTGTAACTGACGCCCAAAGACCGAGTTCCGTCTATTCTTACAAGGGCTGCGCGAGAGATTGTTCCTCCCGAATCGGACTGCTTAGTCATTTGAAAAGCTTCAGAACATGAAAATTCATGCGATTATAATGTACATCCGTGGTCGACATCGACCGAACGAGGGCAACAACTGTGTAGTTGTTATTTCAGTAAATGTGTTGTCGGTCATTTAAAATTCTGATTTACATTGAGTATGGAAATGAGGAGAAAATGAAGTCTACGTCCACTTGATGACGTTTGACATAGAACCTGAATACAAAATGCAGATGCGAATTGATTTTTATAGCACATGAGATTGAGCAGGTCGCACGTACTATTGTTATTCGACGATGGCTTATAGGATAGAAACTTGATTAACATTTCTACATTCAAGATAATTCGAGATAATTCAAGGTTTTAAATAAAAAAATACTTTAGAATAATCGGAGCAAAAAGATATTTTTCCGGTATTGAAAGTCAGCTTAGGTACTGAGGTCCGAGGTTGGATTTGGTCGACATATATTTGTTAAGTTCAGCCTTGGAATTGTTCAGAATTGATACACAAATAATGTTTGAGGTAAGTGAGTTCCATATAAAACAAACTCGGACAGCATAGAAGGACTTCTGCATTTTGATCTAGAGTGGGAAATGGTCAAAATGTACACATGAATTGTGCTACCACGTGTGTCTTGTCGAATAAACGTGTCTTCAAGTGGTTGATTCATTGTACATTACTTGTTGACCATCAGGATCAAATCACTTCTGACACGACAGTAAGAAAACTCAAAAAGGTTTATGGTTGCTATCCTCTCCTCGTATGACCTGTTGTATTATCCGTTCAACAGTTCTGTATCACTGTGGTATATATGTTACAGCAAAGTCATGTTTTTACGCAACCATGGAGACCATGCTTGAAATGCGTACGCCATTGTTGACCGGATAAAGTGTTAAGTATCCGTACGAATACTGATCATACTATTCCTTCTGATGAGCGGAAACAGCACACAATCGGTTGTGGGGTGTATCGGATGTAAATTCATTCAAATGTGGATTTATTCTTTAGGTTAATGAGTTCAAGCTAGCCTACATATGGTTGAACTGGTTACTCGTGCCAACCATATCGAATAGTGGCATACAAGTTCAAATTTTGTTGATAACACTTATACTAATAAATCAAATCTGACTTGAATAAAACTGAATTTTTTGTGGTTGTATTTGTGGAAACTCACTTGTGTTGCCAACGACGAGGTACACACCGAAGACGGCTAATATCAAGGTGCAACGATTCATATTTCTGAATAAAAATTATTAACTTTCGTGTTTCTGTCAATTTTTATAATGGTGGTTTGTATGAAAATGGTCAATTTGCAATTGGTTGTATGCCAATTTCATCGTCGCTCCGATCGTATTTTTCACATTTCCAGACATGTTTTGGTGATTGAAGCAAAGGTCATTTTGTAAAACGTTTCAAAAATAATGAAACGTCGAAGCCAATATACAATTAAATGTCGGAAGCAGACAATTAAGATACGTTTCGTTTGACCTCAAGTCAGCGGAACATGAAATGCGACAGAAGCTGTGTGCAAAATTGATCAATTGCAGAAACCTTAAACGAATAGTCATTATCGAAGATAAAATTTCCAATTAAATCAGTCATTTGAGGGCAACCTGCTATCAAAACGAAATTGAATGTATTGATTTTGGGCATCGTAAGCGATAACACTCAATCGGCGAGTGTTGTAGATGCAGACGGATGTATTCATGCGTGCTACTTGAACATTTGTAAGGCTTTCGAATTAGTCGATCATAATTTACTCTTGAAAAAGCTACAGAGACACGGTATTGTTGAAATATTCTATGAATGGATTCGTGATTGCCCTTGCGAGAGGTACATTCGAGTTCGTGTGGATGTACTATTATCGAAGCAACTCGTGGCTAATAGTGGTGTTCTGCAATGATTGGTGCTTGGACGAATACTTATCCTGATCTACATGAACGATTTACCAATACCAATGTAAAGTAATATGGTGCTGTTTGCTGATGACATAAAAACTTGCAGTGTTGTTGATTGTATTTTGTTTCAAAACGACCTGACTGTTTTGCTCGAATAATCATCAAATGATAACCTGCCTTTAAATATGCAAAAGTCTAAGTTCATGCAAATCGGTCATGATTCCGGCTTTCCTGACTATACAAGCTCGGCAAGTGAATCATGGTGTTATGGTGACCTCCTTCGGTCGATGTCCACTATGGATGTACATCTGAATCGCATGAGTGTTTTCATGTTTCACAGCTTTACAAATGAATATACAGTCCGATTCGGGAAGAACAATCTCTATCGCAGCGCTCGCGATGATATGCACGCTGGCAACGTGATAAGTGTTCAGCAGATAAGAGCTGTATCTGTTCGTCGCCAGCATGCAGACGACACTTTTCACAATGCCTTCAATGTAAGTGATCAAGAGCAAGTTTTTCCGAGCTCGCGCAATCAATACTAAGAGCTTCCATATATTTTTGCAAATATATTTGTAACGCAGACGCGATCCACTTAAAGGTCTAGTTCCTGATTTCAACTCACCATAGAGTAGATCTTCCGGAATTCGACCAATTTTCATTTTTTAGACGAGACCAAGCCATCGCAGTCGTTGCTGTCGTAGTAGGGAGAACATGCTTTGTAAACCAGCTTTTGAAATCACTTCAGCATTAGTCACTTTGTCCATCCACAATATGTTCAAGATAGGATGGATCCTTCGTAAATGGAAAGTATTCGGCTTCCGATCGTGTCTTGCGTGGGTGGTCCAGGTTTCACTGCCGTACTGTAAAGCATTTGTTACGCACGCGCTGCATACCATCATCTTTGTCTTTACAGTCAGCTTGCGGTTTCCCCAAACACGAAAGATCAATCGAGACAAAATGACAGCTACTCTGTCAATCAGCTTATTAATCTCCGTGCCAAGCGAGAGGTTATCCGCAATGGTTGAACCAAGAAATGCGAAATGATGTAATGTTTAAAACTGACAGTATATAACAGTGATGATTGGTGGCGATACAGTCCCTTGACCAAGGACTTTGGTATTTCTCATGCTGATTTTTAGCCCAAAGTCTTTGCTTGCCGACGAAAAACAGTCCATTAGATAGTGGAGGTTCTTTTAGGTGTGAGCAATAAAAACTGGATCGTTGGCAAACATCAGGTCACGGATTAGCACATCCCTTGCGTTGGTTTGTGTTCTCAACCGGTTCAGGTTGAAAAGCTTGCCATCACTCCGCGTGCGTTAGTAAATGCTTCAGTTTCTTGTTCTAGAAGCGTGCTTCATACGCGAAGAAAAGAAAATGTCGAACACCGTGAGAGCAAAAACACATATTGGTTTGACGCCTTGGCGAATTTAAAAGGCTTCTGAACTGAAACCGTTGAAATGGACTGAGCCCTTCATGACAATGTGGAAGGAAATTGAGAGTTTGAACAGTGAAAACAGCGGAAAATGCCATTTGCTGTTCCCAAAAATATCTTTGATGCTGTGTTACGGATAATATAATTTTAACGGTTGATCTACCCTCGCAGAAGATTTCGAGTGAATTCTATCGGATAAAACTTGTAGCCGGATCTGTTAGACTATATCTGTTATTGTTGCAATCGCCTCTCTCATCCTTGTTTTTAAATAGCGTAATGATCTTTGTCTCGCATCTCTTGTGGGACACACTGACGAATCAAATGGTGAAGAGGTTGTAATAAAGCTGTACTACAGCGTTTGATGAGCTCCGGTGGAACTAGGTCGTCAACATGGGCTTTCCCATTCGGTAAACAGTCGATTGCCCTATTGAGCTCATCAAGAGTAGGGCGAGTATCTGGATATTCAATAGTCGGCAAACGCTCGAGATTTTCAAGTACATGCGGTAAAAATGTACTGTCCTTAGAGTAGAGAGAGAAAAAGTGCTCTACCCATCTTTCCATCTGCTGAGTTTTGTCGACAATCGGCTAACCAGTCAAAGACATAATAAGTGCCATTTTAAGTATGTTTGCATCAGGTAGCCGCAGCTTTTGGATATTGAGGATAATTTCAGTCCAATAGTCATTTGCAAATCGTCGTGCAGTCTGTTGGACATTATTCCTAGCTGCTCTTAGCAGCCGTAAGTGTTCATCTGTTAGCACACCTTTGAACTTTGAGAATGCTGAACTTTTTTTCATCAATAAAGCATTCAACTTCGAACCAGACGCTCTTTCGAGCTTTCTTTGGACCGTAAGTGGAAAGTGTGACTCGGCACATGCAGCTTTTTAGCTCTTGACCCATGCATCGAAGAAAAAATATACATCCTGGCTTTATCGATCTACACTCTAAAAACGAAAACCATTCTTGTCCATTGGAAATTTACCTGATTCATGAACTGCACATCCAGCAACCAAATCCCGTTTTTCATATTATTGCGTGGTTTTCTTTAAAGCTATATGCCTTTAGACCAATAAAATTGAATTTAATTTAATTCAGAGCAAGAACGCATTCTACATTGAGATGGTCGGGTTCGAATACCTTTCGAAGAGGACGATATGCACTGCTGATGAGCTCAAATAAGAGCCGAACTCAAATTCAATACTCCCGTTATGGACCGTCGTGATTGACTTTTTGCATATTTCGACGTGCTCGACACAGATGAGTAGTCACAAACGTGAAAGACATGTTCTCCACAAAACGCTCAAACAGTTATACTTTTACCACCTACTTAACTTGATCGATCTTTCAAATTTGAGTTAGTTTTGAATTCTCCTCCTGTAAGAAAGTAGGCTATTACCTCAATTCATAAAACACTAACTGTCTTTAGAAAATTTAAGTACTGAATATTGCGTAATTTTCGATTTGATTTGATGTTTAACGGGACCACCAATTCGCGAATTTTAAATATGTTATTTCTGCCTAACTGCTGTCCCAATCACGATGATATAATTGATGCCAGAAATTAATGAAATGTTATTCTGAGAGCGATACATCTTCTCAAAATAAATCAATTCTTTATCAGACCTTCAGTATTAAGTAACCTTATTACTGCATAAATAATAATTTGCTCAACAGATCATAAATACAGGGGCGACTATTTAGCATACCGTGCGCAGGCTGACAACCTGAACACGCTACAGTTGCTTTCTTTGAACTTTAATGGTAAAATAAGTATGCACGGAAATTGTAATTGCTTCTCATGTCCATTACGTGTGTCTGCAAACAGGTTTCGCAGTAGGCACTTAAAATAAAATTAGCAAAGCGCCGGGTGAATCAATGCTCAGACGATAATATTGATGTCCATTAGATGTGAGTCGATACAAAATATCACGAAGTACCTCAGTTATGGGTTATTGCACGTTTGCTACAGTTTTCATAAATCTTGATTAACACTTATCATAACCAACTGTAGAGATACCTTCCGAAAAGAATGAAACTCGATTCGCTAGCACAAAACCAAACTTCCGTGACCGATGTTGTATTTCTAATAAGGCGAGTCTTATAACGGTCCTCTTGGCGTGCAAGATCAGTGACATCCAGAGCAAGAGCGATCGACTATCCGAAATTGGCAAGACGGTGGGTTTAGAAATTAACGCTGGCAAATCGGAGGTAATGCGGAAGAATGTTCCGGAGCAACCACCAGTGTTCGTGGACGGTCAACCGCTCAGTGAGGTTACAGATACAGTCTACCTTGGGAGCAAACTGACTGTAAATGGTGACTGTGAAGATGAGGATGGGAGAGAGGATCGGGAAGGCGAACCAAGCATTCTGCATGCTGAATTCCATTTGGAAATCCTCCGCTCTCAGCATTAACACGAAGATCATACTTTTCAAGAGCAACGTTTTGAGTGTGTTGCTGTATGCATCGGAATGCTGGAAGACGGCCGCTGCCATTGAGCGCAGAATGAACGAGTTTCAAACTAAGTGCTCGAGAAGGATTCTAAGGATTTTTTAGCCGAACACCATTTCGAATGAAGAGCTCCTGCGAAAAACTTGCCTGGAGGTGGTAGTCAAAAGACGACGATGGAGATGGTTCGGTCATGTCTGCAGGATGGATCATCGTTTGCATACGAAGGTAGCCATTCACTGTCGTCCGCAAGGTGAACGAAAAAGGGGACGACCCAAGGAAACATGGCGCAGGACGTTGAAACGCGAACTACATGCAAAAGGATTTACGGTGCAGGCAGCAACGGAAACAGCTGCAGACCGGAACCACTGGCGTGAAGTTGTCTTCGCCTCATGTGCCACATGGCCTTCTGATGAGCAAAATCAAGTCACGCGTATAGGTTTTCGCTAAATCAGCAGGTGATAATCACTGGCCATGTAAGTTCAATTGAGCTGAAGTTATCAATGACATGTTTCGGTCTATGTTTCATGCTCAGCAGTGTATCAATTGTATGAGTAGTCCAATTTGGTTACGAGTGATCTTTCTAGCCATATTCGCTTCGAAAGGTTTTATGAGGTCGATCGGTTTTATCTTTGTGTGTTGGCGTGATAAAAAGTAACGTTTCTGCTCTCTCTCTCTCAATTTGAATATGATGATTCGCACTTGCGACAACATAGATTCTAACACTAGGGTAAAGATGTGACGGATGCTGCCCAAACAAAGTGCATTCTGCTTAGTTAACGATGAACATGGATCGTTCCTATTATTTTGTCATACGGTTAAAAAACACGACTACAAACAGTGTCTTAACATCCCAAGAAGATATGAGACCGAGTGTGTGTTGCTGTGAGCATTTTAATGATAACCCGTTCTTCAAATTACAAAGGTGATGGACAACTTCCCTTGAAACTCTTTTTCCTTTCCATTGTTATGACCGTCTTCGTCAGACATCGTTGGCGAGTGCACAGAAATAATATCCATAGCGACGTCAGACTAAGCACCTTTAAGGCTGTCTCAGAAACAAGCAGAAGCATTGGCGTTCAAACACACTGGAAACTCAATCTCAGGAGACGTTTCAAAAAACCTCAAAGGTCAACGCTCTCATGGAGTCGGACCAACAGACACCATTCTCAAATCATCGCTATATACCGAAACTGTTTATACACAAATGCGCAGAATCTGCCGAAAAAATAGCGGGAATAACTTATTGCGGCAATCAGTTATTTGCTGACATTATCGCTAAAACCGAGACGTGGTTTAATGATCACGTGAACGATCGCGAGTTAGCTATTGTCAACTTGATTTTGTTTCGGCAAAACCGCTCGAAAATAGGTGATGGAGTAGTTATGTATTATCGCGAGCGTCCTCACTGCACAACTGTTTCTGATTCACGGTTTGAGCAGGAGGATACCATGTGGGGTAGCTTGCTTCTTGAATCGCGAGAGAACTGCATCCTTGGTATAATTTACCGCTCTCCCACCTCATATGATGGCCGTAGCGAAATGTTGTTAGAAATGATACGTAACGTAAACATATGAGAGGAACACATTTATTATTGATGGGTGATTTCTACCTTCCACAGTCTTACAACAAAAGATTAAACCCGCAGTAAACACTTCATTGTAAATTCCGCGCGATTATTAAACGTTTTACTTTTACAACCAATTACATTCCTTCACTCGACTAATCTCCGATCCTAGATTTGATTCTCACATCCGAAGCAACAGTAGTTGAGTCAGTGCAGTATCATAGTCCTCTGGGGCTAAGTGACCACCTCGTGTTGTTATTCGAATTCGTGTGCAGCGCCAGGAGGTCATCTAATGGTGTCAAACGCGTCAGAATGATCGATTACTTTGGCTCCTCTAAGCACTTAAGATGCTAGAAGAGAGGCATCTCGATCTTGCCAATGAAAAATTCATTGGTTCGGCCTTTTAAGATTCATCGGTATGAAAATAGACGGAAACGCAGATTATACTTTGTAAAAGAAAAGCTAGAACATTTTGTTTCATACAACCGCACTTAAAAGTGGAAGGCATGTGAAATTCGGCATGCGCTACACACAGGATTACTCGAAGAGACTTGTCCTGCTAATATTTTCGAAATTTTCGAAACAAGGTGACATCAGTGATTCGCGAAGACATTACACGATTGTAACAAACAAGGTTAAACTAGGAATTTCTCCAGTTCCGATAGCGGACTGATTGATAGATAATGTCAGAGATACAGCTAACGCCATAGCAACATTTTACGCACAAGTATTTTGTCCAAAGAACGTGCCCCTGCCAACACCTTTGCCGCGTATAATAGAGGTAGAGAGCCCAAGTGATTTTGATGTGAATCCAGTGGTTGTGTGAAAGCATCTACGCAGGCGAAACGGCAACAAATCCCCAGGCGAAGACGGAATAACGCCGGCTACTCTGTAGTCAAGTGAGCTGGAGGTATGCGGCTTTGTGTCTTCTCCATTCGTGCGTTGTGTTGTACGCCAGGGCAGTTTAATATGGAGAACTAGCTGTTGCCCATGCAGCAAGTGCTCCCTCTCCACGGCACCACTGGAACCAAAGGAACAGCTAGGCTGATACGTTTGGACAACGATGCCGTCGCAGGATCTGGCAGGACGAAGTTGAATAAATTTCGGACTGCCTAATGGGACTCCAGCTCCGGATTTTTCCTTGAGGTTGACTCCTGAAGCCTTTTCAATGATTGGATGTAGCCACAAGGCAATGGAGGTTTTAGATAAGGGTTTTGTCTTCCGCAGTCATAGACTAACGAGCTTCACCTGCACGAAGCATGCTGGTTTTGAGGCGCCAGTCAGCCGCCTTCTCCCTTTCTCTTGTCAGTAGAAGCGGTTTCGTCGGGTCACACAGAACCACACGTGCAGGCCAGGAGCTGGACTTGGTTATCAGCGGCTATATGAGACGCGGGGCATTGGAGCATTTTTGGAATTGGGAGCTTATCCCCAAAACCACCCCGGCCGTGACAACCTTGGAACCTGAGGCTCATTATGTGAATTATTTAAACACACTAAATACGGGAATCGTACTAACTGACTGGAAAACCGGAGTCAATACACCAACCTATAAAGGTGCCATTTTTTCGGTTCCGACCAATTACCGCCCTGTGACACTTTCTTTTAGTGGTTTATAAAGTATTGGAATGTTTGGTGTGTGAAGGTCTTATCAGGCACCACGAGTACCATGAAATTCTTTCTCATACGCAACATGGATTCAGAAAATCACGCTCATGCTTGTCTAACTTGTTTACGAATTTAAACGACTGGACGCTAGCACTAGACGAAGGGAGGTCCGAGCATGCCTGTTACTTACATATACCTGAATCTTTCAATCGAGTTGATCACTCCTTACTACTTCAGATGTTGGCGTCACTGGAATTCGACTGAAATGGTTCGCAAGTTACCTGCCTGAACACAAAGCGAAAGTCAGTATAGATGACTAAATTTCCCTTACTATTGAAGCCACGAGCCGTGTCCCACAAGGTTTAGTACTCGGTTTAATACTGTTCTCAATAAATATAAATGATCTCCGGAAACTGGTGCGATGTAAACTTGTTCTTTTCGCCGATGATGTAAAAATTTGGACGAAGGTAAACTCTGTGAGGATTGCGTAATTTTACAAGCAGACTTGAATAAGTTGCACCAGTGGTCAATCCAATCCAAACTGCCCTTCAAGTTGCACAAGTGCAAAAGGTTGCAAGTTGGGGAAACCTTCCCTTCCTTATACATACTTGGCAGTTGCATGCTTGAGTGGAGTATATCGTAGAAAGAACTCGGTATCTGGGTGTGCGGAAATTTGAAAAACAGTCTGCAGAGCGAGGCCGTCTAAAAGCGTGCATGCAGTGTATTCGGCTTACTCAGACGAATTTTGGGACGTTTCCCATCACACACATTTTTAAAGCCACTCAATATATACATACATCAAGTTGTGAACTATACATTACAGCTCCGGACACCATGGATGGAAAAAGACATATCGCCTCTCGGAACGAATTACCATAAGGCAAAATCTACCCGTTGAGCAGCGACTGACTAGACTTGGATTGTGCACCCTCGAGCGCAGATGCATCTGAGCTGATCTAATCGTAACATACCGAATAATATATCGGGTCTCACCCACTCAGATGCCTTTTTACAATTAGTTTCAATCTCCCAACCCGCAGTCACAACCTGACTCTTCATATAACACATTCCCGATCAAACTGTAGTCGCAACTTTTCCGCAGTACTCAGCGATTCATTTTTACGCACACATGCTCAGAAACACAAATTACTCAAACATATATTTCCCGTCGAAAGGTTTTCTCTCCATGTCACAATTGGAATTACTTTTGCTCCCACTCGAGGCTGAAGATATGCACTACTGATGAGCTCAAATAAGAGCGTAACTCCAGTCCAGTGCTACCATTATGGACCGTCGTGATCACCTTTGTGATTATTTCGATGGGTTTGGAACGGATGATTAGTCATAAAACATAACATTTTGCTCCTCCTTTGATGCACATAGCCGCAAACATTAAAGTAACGATTTTTTAAAACTTTTTACGTTTCTCCTATAGTATTTTACAGCAATTAGATTTTTTCACCATAAATCTTGAATCTTGATGTGCGTAGTTATTTATTTGCTGGTAAACGTCTGAGAGATCTTCCAATTGCAATATCACACTGAAGCCGATGCTTTTTACCGGGATGTTTCCAATGCAATTATTGCTCTGGTTTTACTTGAAGGATGGTCTTAATGGAAGGAAGACTGAACTGCGAGCAACGTTATAACATCTTTTGTCGATTTTTATTGGTTCTACCTACCACAAGACGTATTATGCGAAGACTGGTGGTGTGAATTAACGCTGGTTTTGAAACAACTCGATTATTTGATAAATCTTGTATACAAATAGAAGACAGATAATCAGCATTGCAACAGGATATGCGAAAATCTCACCAAACATGTTTAACAAATTAGTAACAACAAAAACAATGAGAAAAGAGTTCTCTAACGTTAGATTTATCGGATTTCGTAAGTGGGTCATCTTCGTATTTAAATGATACTTGCTATACCGTGGTGCATTCACCAAAAATGGCTCAACTGTTGACGATTTCCCCATGATTGTTTCAGTTATAAATCTATTATTTCAATCTATCTATTATTCTTATATGCAAAACGGGTTATAACGAATGTTAGAAGGAATTTGCACGCGATTGGTTAGCTATAAATACAAAATTCAAGAGCAATACAATTGAGGTTCATTCGTCTCTGTGAAAGAGATAGAACGCTTCAGTCTAAATGGGTTCCTAATGACGTGAAGCGAATTAAATTCCTGTATGTCGCACATGCAACCGAGTTCTCTATTGTTACCCATTTTTGTTCTCGTATTGACTAAAAATATATGCATTCCAAGAATCAACATTATTTTGATTAAGTTCTCACCGTGAAAGTGGTTGTACCTATGTCTCAAAACGTCCCTTGAGCAAGATTGATAGAAACATTTGCCATAAAATCGGCTAAGGCAGCCTCACGTCTTGCTGATCAATCGTATTTATTTTTTCACGGCTGCGTGTCTTGAAATAGAGTTTTGAATAACAATATCGTTTAGTGTTAATATTGAGTTTAAGACTAATATACAGAATGCCACCCTCTGGCAAAACGAACGAGCAGGTAGCATCGGAAAGAACGACGATAATAATTTATGTTTGGGCGGTATTGAATGATTGAAAACCTCATCATCGGGAAGATGAAGAGAAGGACAAAGTCAGCTGATAACAAACAATATGCAATTCGACCATGTGCCGTCAACAAAGTCCAACATGGCGAGGGCTTGAATCGAACCAGGCGGGAAGAAATCGATTAACTTATCAGATCGAATTAACAATCGACAGAGACTTCACCACTGTTTCGGAGCTCATCGAAAATAATCTCACTGTATCCACCTTATGACGTCAAACAACCGGAAACCACTTATGGATTTTAAGTGACTGAGCTCTAGGCACCACAATGCAATGTTTATAACATTATTGTGATGATGAGG
Source organism: Atriophallophorus winterbourni (assembly GCA_013407085.1). Taxonomy (NCBI): domain Eukaryota; kingdom Metazoa; phylum Platyhelminthes; class Trematoda; order Plagiorchiida; family Microphallidae; genus Atriophallophorus; species Atriophallophorus winterbourni. The sequence goes on along the minus strand of JACCGJ010020879.1, from coordinate 56,388 downwards.
TTCGTCTACATAAAATCGATGTTTAGCATGCAGATCTCGGTTGAACGGTCGCTTCCTAATGCAAATAAACACCGGTCGTGCGGTGTGCGCGGCAGATATGCATTTTCGTTTATGGATGTGTGAAGTATTGTTTTTATCTTTATCATACTGAACACATATGACCGATTAGCGTTTTCTTGTGTTGTGAGATTCGTGCGTTTGAACTGTTGAACTTAGCGATGAATCCGGAACTAGTTGACAGGGGTCAGTTTATTGAAATCAAGTGTATGTGCAAGTGACGTACAACACCGCAGAATACGATAAAGGGTTTGGTCTCGATTGTTTCGAATTTATCCCTCACCCGTATAATACGTTCAGCATATATAAAGGTCCAAGATCGTCATACATAAACTAATTGAAATTAATTTCAACACAAATGTCGTTTAACGATTTCCTCACTGTTTTCCATGTCTCACTGGACCGTTCATGTCTGAGTAATCAGTGATTGACGTGAGCAACACAATAAGTTATGGAACGCTGTCGAGGATTGCAAAGGAGTTGTTCAAAAAGGTATTTCGGAAAAACATTGAAAAAAATGAAAACGGAATGTCGATGAAATTTATTCTTGAAACATTTGCAATATCGAAGCGGGAACATGTTCTCAATGGAAACAAAATGAAGTAGTACATAATAATTGAAGTTTCTGCACACGAAGCATAACCTCGCAAAGTGCCCGATCTTCTATTTGAACGTTTTCGAGTAGATGTATGAGCTGCCGTTGCTCCAACGCTTACCGTTGTCTCCATGTTTCCGGGCATTGCATTTTCTCATTGTCCAGATCACTGTGATAAGAGTGACGACTACGACCAAAACGAAAAATCCCCACAAAGCGAAAACTTTCACTATTGTCATTGTATGTAGTTTGGTTGTGACCAGAGTGGTGTGTGATATAAGAAATTGTGCTGGTTCCGCAGTCAGTGTGACGCGCACATCATAGGACGTATCTAAATTAATTTGGGGATGGATGTAAAAATGTGGGCAAACTTACTGGTATTGGGGAAATAACGATACAAAGCGAACTATGATGTTTGTGATTACTCATGAGTACCAACTTCTTCGAAATATTTCCACGAAGCATAAGGATCAAGGAAGATAATTTAAGTTCTCATAAACTGAATTAACCCAAACCACAAAATTTCGATTATCCATTTCCTTCGACATTACATAGCTTTATGTTAAAGCTATATTTGACACAATTTGTTCAAGGATTACTGGCAGGCTTACATAAACAACCATTTAGTCATATTCGCTGAGATAAAAATTTCATCTCACTTATTAACGCAAATATTGCACCAAATCCTTCATAAATAGATCGAAGATAACAATTACATCTCAAACGATTTGGTATACAAAAATAACCTCTGCTGCAATCCTATTAATTAGAGTATTTTATTTTATTTTTAGCATGCAGGTAATACAGAATCATTCCCTCACTTGAGGCAGTGTGTTCCTTGGCCTGTTAGCGTAGATCCCCCTAATGATTTAGAAATTAAAGCATGTATCGAATCCATGAAACAATTCGAAGCTGCTGGCCCCGATGACATACCGCCTGTTTTGTTTAAAGAAGTTGGCCAAGTCCTAATCAGCACATTAGGAGATCTCCTCCGTGAAGTGTGGATCTCAGAATCCGTCCCTCCGAGTTGGGGAGAATCAGTTATCATACTTATATTTAAAAAAGGTGTGCGAAGCTCATGCTCTAATCACCGTGGGATAAGTCCCACTCCCATCATTACGAGATTATTAGCGTCCATATGTCTTCGAAGATTAACATCGCATAGGGAATCACAGATACGTGAGCAGCAAGCTGGCTTCCGGCCTGACAGAGGCTGTGCCGACCGCATTTTTACTCTTCGACGGATATTAGAACTGCGGAAAACCTATCGACAGCTGACAATAGTAATCTTTTTAGACTTCAAAGGAGCATTTGATTCAGTCGATCAAAATGTCCTGTTTAAGACCTTGTTGTGCAAAGGCGTTCCGCATAAGTATGTCAACATACTACGCGCACTTTATGCTCATACATCCGGATGTGTTAGGGTTTACAATGAACTCTCACCCAAATTCCACACCACAAGTGGCGTCCGACAAGGATGCCCGATTTCTCCGTTTTTGTTCAATTTTGCAATTGATGCAATTATGGAGTTGTGCAACGATGGTGCCCCAGCTTTCGGAGTTCACATAATGCCAGGCGTCAAGCTTCTCGACTTGGATTATGCTGGTGTTATAGTTCTGCTCTTCGACTCGTACACAGATGCACAGGCGATACTGAACAAGCTATCTAGTATTGTGCCCGCATTTGGAATGCGTTTTGCGCCCTCTAAGTGCAGTGTTCTTCTGCAGGACATCGACATATCGAACAACGCTTTATTACTTGACAATCAGGCGCTTGAAATTGTGGATCGTTTTATTTATCTCGGTAGTTGTATCAATAATTCTGCATCGTTAGATAACGAGGTCTCGGCACGCATTTCTAAAGCGACCGTAGCATTCCGCAACCTAGGTCACCTCTGGCGTCAGCAAGGACTGTCTCTGCTACTCAAGGGTACAGTCTATAAAGCGACAGCTCGGGCCGTGTTACTGTATGGGTGCGAAACCTGGACCTTACGTAAAGAACACATTCAGCGTCTCGAAGTATTCGACAACCGGTGTCTCCGCATCATTCTAGGAGTTAGCTGTTACAATCGTATGCGCACCGATGCTCTCCGGAATAAGTTGTTTGGTGGTAATGTCGATATAGAGAAGCAGATCAACCTGCATAGGTTACGCTGTTTGGGTCACGTTTTACGGATGCCGGACAAATAGCACAGACAAGGTGAGAAAACGTTTGTGCTGAAAAGAATATTATATGAAACTAAGCATGTGATTTGTTGTTTAGTGTTTCCCTAATATTTGCTCAAACAATTTGTTTTCAGTTCCAGTACCACAGTTTAATCGGTCGTATATGATACGCTAAATTCGAAGCATACAGAATCCAAAGTTAGCGGTTTCTTGGAAGGAAGCACGTAAAACGTCTTCCGGTGTTTGGTATCCTAAGTTTGTTATCACCTGCAGTATTCTTATCATTAATAAATCTTTTTTATACTTGCAGCGTCCAGGAGTGCTCCAATCCATATATACATATGAATGAAATAATCAATCAAACAATTTTTACCTAGACATCTCAGAAAAATATCATCTTCACTGTCTGTCTTCTATTAGGGAGCATTAAGCTAAAGATTAATAAAACTGAGATTTTAAAATTTTATTGCAGCGAACCATGATAATCTACATGTTGCACGAGTTAGAAGACGAATGAATTGCATGTATTTAATATTCGTCGCATATTGAATGTATTATAAATTTAAAGAGTAAGAGATCTGGCTCACAGAGTATGTTCACATCTTAGCTTAAGACCAAGTCTACAAAATGGAAATTGTCGTATTCCGAAATATCTACTCTGAGTAGGAATCAGCATGTCGACCATTGGGTAGACCGCACTTGTTGTAAAAAGAGGTTGGCTAAAGAGATTTGATAGCTCTTGACATTGACACCGCAAGCTGGGATGAACTTGCTCTTGACCGCTTATAAAAGAGTCATCGTGTAAAACGTCATCTGCAAGCAGATACAGCTCTTGGCTGCTGAATGCAGATCACGCTGCGGGCGTGCACCTGACGCCCGTCTACCGAGTTTTGCCTATCGTTTCAAGCCCCGCGGGAGTGGATGTTCCACCCGAATCAGACTATGTAGTCATTCGAAAAGCTATAGAGCATGAGAAAATCAAATATCCACGCAAAAACACGAACGGAATTTCTATTCTTTCAAATTTAAAAGCATCTTTTGCAACGTAAAGATGTCGTGAATGGAAGAACCATCAAATGCACAAGTGACATCTAAAGCTTGCACACAGGGATTGTTCAGCTTACTATGTCAGCCCAGCCTACCCCGACTGGTTCATGTGTAAAGTATTCGAAATGATAGTATTCCCAAGGAGAGAGTCAGTTGAAACCGCGAAGTCGTTCTTTGGAGAGACCACATTTGTGGTACAACATCGCTAACTAAAGGGCATTAAGGCTCATAACCGCTTACTACAGAGACTTTACGCAAAGCGACATTTTGAAGCTGATAAGGAGTAGATACTGCAGTCCGTTGCTGAACGTATACACGCTGTTGGCGTGCAACCTTCGCCGATAAACTGCTATGACCTCTGTGTGAACGAATGTTTTGGGTCGATACGCATTGACCTACGTGTCAGTACCTTTTACTTCGTTTCTTTCTAACCCAGTAAACCAATTGATCGGGTAAATCTGTTTGTTCCTGTTCATTAGCAATGATTGCTGATAACGTGCATTCTGATGATATGTAGAAAATCATCTTTTGGCACATCACAGGCGCAATGAGAGCGAAACTTTCTCAATATTAGTCAAACGAGCCATGCGGGCGAGGGCTTGAAGTAGAGCGGTTGCCACGAAATGTTTTGACAAATCATTTCAAATTTAAAACCGGGACGGATCAGTGTTGTAGGAGTTTGACTTGCCCATATAAGATAGGCGGGTGCTGTGTTATTTGTCTTGTCCGCAATACACACGTTGACCGTTAGGCTTTCTCTTCCGTTGTGAGATTTATGGGTGAACGCGGTTAACATTGTTGAATCAAGAGGCAATGTTTAAGTGATTTTGAAACGACCGATGATCCAAACCTTGTGATAATTGGCCATGTGTTCATCAGCTGTCATTTACGGCTTCTCTATCACAGCCAATTCAGCGCTGCTTCGACAAACCGGTGAACGACAATCGAACTTGTCATCATAAAACAAACAATGTGTCGTGGCAAAACTCATATGGGTCGATCGTGAAAAGTAAATCTCCAGCCAGATTCTCTCCATGTTCTCTTCACCACCCGTTACACTATAAGAACAAACACACACTGGACTTGGACTTGGGCTTCTGCTCAAAGGTTCCATTCATGCTTTGTCCTGTTATCCACATGTTTGGTGAGATCAAAACATCGATTGGTAGAACGCAACGACTGCTACTTCATCCGTCCATCACAACTATTTAGGGACGAGATATTTCATCATCACAGAATGTTTCTCCCGAATCGGAATGTTTTATCACATGTAACCCAGCGAATTGATAAATCTGTAAAACGTTTCTCTTCTAAAGGTGCCCATATTCATACAGTTTGGTTAAACTATTGGGATTGAACTACAAATGTACATTTTAATGTATTTCTACCAAGGAACACACATAAAAAAACCATTTTTGTAGTGATTGTATTGATCATGTAGGAGCAGTATAACCGGGATCCCCATGCCCTGAAACATTGAAAGAATGAGAGACCAAATGTCACATAGAAAGACCGGTTTTTTTATCCATTCACATATGTGTGGCTACATGTGATTTAACATGTTGTGATCGTGGTGTGTGTGATTGAAATGAATACGGAATTTTAGTTCTTCTGCATTCATTGTTGACATTTTCTTTGCAAAACACCACAAACTACAATGCCGTTGTTCAATCCTGGATGATTTTTAAGTTTTTTTAATTTGTGATTGCTATAATCGAATTAGCAGTTTTGTTACATTCGAATTAATGAGGAACAAATAAAATATATTTCACACAGCAAAGTCTTATGTTGTGTCCAACATTTGGTCTTACTCTGGTCATGCATCTGTAATTACCGTCATAACAACGATAGAAATTTCGTTTAAATGATAATATTAATTAGTAACGATGAGAGAATCTCGAAGACTACACAAATGCTACGTCTAGACCTCAAATATACCGAGTGCTACTGCGAGGTGATGTTACGATCTGGTTATCAAAATTAGCACATCAAAGTAAAGTCGCAAACCATTCGAATTTCTTTTCAAATTAAAAAATGTGATTAGAATAAGTAAAAAAAACTCAAATATAATAATACCAAACCCACATTGATCCAATCCCGGAACGGGCAAGCACAGTTGACCACAAGCAAATTGGGCATTTTGCCAGCTATGTTCCTCCACTTTTTTGTAGTTCAAGTTAAAGCGTAGCGGGCAAGAGTCATGAGTATAGTGTCTTGAGGCAACTTGACGAAGATCGCTTGATAAACAACAATTAAGCGTCCATGTTGGGCCTTCAAGCAATTTTAGATGGAACGAAAGCATATCCTCACCTAGAGGTGAATTAAAGTAAGGAGAATTGAAATACAGCAACGACGTGAATAACACTCAAGGAATGCTGATTAGAAACGTGAGATCGGTAGTGGTCTCTGAGTGCGGCAATAATGGTATTTTTGTCGCGTTTATTATCCGCTCATTAAGTGTTATTAGGCTGGATTCTAAGCCATTTAGACGTGTCTCGATTGTGTTATCAGTGGTCTTCGCTTCAGAAGATGTCACCTTTGGCTTGTTTTTGAAAAACTTGGCAAACATAACAGACACCGGGACAAATGTCTCCATTAATAATCGCTACCACGTCTGGGGTCAACGACTTATCACATTTTGCATGCACCTTTGACAAGCAGCCGTAACATGTGACACATCTCGCCTTGGGGCTGACAACCTTTCGGCAAACCGCACACACGCACCGCGGGGTGCTTTGTCTCGTTTTCAGGGTCATTCGGTCAGGAAACATTTCAACGCTGTTCACACGTAGTGTTTCGACCGATCGATCAACAACGAATAGCGTGATGACGGTAAACTGCAGTGATCACGAAGTAGAGCGAAATCTGTAATCAATCCTGCAGTACGTTTCGGGATTTGATCTCAGGATATTCATGGTAGCTCCAGTCGATGCACAAGAAGTAGCTCCTTCGAATGGTATCAATAACTAGAGAAACTAGAACAGCGACAAAAACGTTTCACGCGTAGATCCGAAATGGGAAAAACACGAAAAATCACAAATTGCACGTATTGCTGAATACCACTACGAGAGTGATAATTCCAGATAGCTGAATTCGAGAGGATTTCAAAAATGTATAATGTATCCACTTAGGTCCAAGTGGAAGAAGAGTATATCCAGGTAATTGGGAGCTCAAAATAATGCGACCACACGGTAAGTGCCGTTACAAAGATGTAAATATGTTCTAAATATATATCGCCAAAGCATGACCATAGCGTTTCAAATGGCTAAACAGTCTAATTCGGAAACAACGATTCATTCCCTAGTAATAGGCTGTACTCATGTGATCAGCGACAGTTGCACGCTGGCGGCGTGACCTACATTAAGTAGCTGAAATTAGTAAATCTTTCACTTCAGCAATGAGATGACGCTTTACAAATTGCAGATAAAATGAGTGGTAATTTCTCCGATCTAAAATCAAAGTTCGTCCACTTAAATTGCATCTTTCGACTGTCTGTTTGGATTGTTCAGATAGGCAACAGCTGCGGTTTTACGATGGCCGAAACGTTATTTTTTCCGTTTAGTTGTATTCATCCAAACCATCCAGCGAATACACATCAGGGAAATGTGCTAAGCTCTCAATTACCTCTATACATAAGTGAACAATGGTTACCGATGATATACAGAAAAAAATAATTGCCTTTGATACTTCAGAAGGCGACGTATCACTTCCTGCTGAAGCTGTTCACAATCAGTCGACCTCATGAGAGCATATAGAACGGAAGCGGTGTCAAGGAGTAATAGCGAGGATGTGTGCAACACGGTACTTATTATTCCTTCTGTTGCGGATGAATTAATTTTGTACCCATGAAAAGGAATCTTTCTTGTAATTTTCGCACAAATACGTAAGTGACGCACACTCAACCAATCTAGCTTAAACGAATAATTTTTTGCCGGGACTGTCACTGAAACTTTTACCCGTCCACCTCCATCTTAGTACGAACGAGTTACTTAATTTTGAATGCGATTTGACCAAATGTATGTTGTTTAGCCATTCATACACTCTTTGTATTCACGTGACATCAAGCACAATCAAGTTCATGGGTGACTGCTATAAACTTTGGCGTTGGCCCTTTCGTGCTATTTCTTCATACATCTTGATGCATTACAAATGCAGAGACATGGCGATACATTGCTTTCTTGTTGAGAAAAGCGTTGTTGATTCTACTTTACTGAGTACAATATGTTTACTCTAACAAGTCACCATTTCTGCCTCTCTATAATTTAGAGAGATTCATCACTCAATCTTACCGATAACAAAGAGCTGAATGTTTTCCGATTGTTTTCCAAACACTGGATCCATGAGTGAGCATTCGTAGAGACCGGAATCTTTGGTGCTAGCTTCCTGGATTTCCAAAGTAGTCGCCCGAGTGGTTTGCAAGATGTGATAATATTCCATGTTTTCTAATGTTTCACCGTCTCTAGAAAAACAAGGCAAAATTACCAGAAACAAAACTGAACATATTCGAAGTTATAGGGTTCATACAAAATACCACCAAATAAAAGTTCACAAAACTGATTTTAGGCCATGCGCTCGACGCTCTCATACATTGTGGTTCTCACATTTCTCTCACATACACACCAAACTTGTTTCTGATGTTTTCGTCATTAGGTACAGAGTTCTTACAACAACAAACGCGGTATACAAGTATAGATTTGTTTACCACCTTACCACTGTTTCAAGGCTCACTAAACCTAATCTTACTGTCTCCATTCGATGACAGCAAACAGCCAGAAACCTGTATAGGAGTGTAATTTTGGGGGATGTGAGCAACACAACATATTGGCCCTTTATAAGCATCTCGAATGTTCGAGCAAGAAGCAGTTTTTTACTCTGTATTTAAACATCCATGTTCTTTGTAAGAACTCTATATCACAGTGGCATACAAGTATGAATTCGTTCACCATGTATACACTGTTTCAAGTCGCACTGAACCTGAACATACTATGTCCACTGGATGATGGCAAACACACAGAAATCGGTTGTTGTGTGTTAGTGATGGAGATGTGTGTACCACAATATATATTTGAGTTATTTGCATGCGACAATCAAAATCCTAATGAATCGATCGCATATGACAGTTTATCATCGTGAACAAAATGATATTCGTAAAATTGTTAAGTTTATTAGAGTAAACGAATATGGAGAAAAGAATTAAACAAACATTTATTCAAAATTATTCGTAATTTAAGCCTACAAATACAAAAGTTGTAGATAATACTATGGATGATGAATAGATAAATGTACATATATACTCAAATTAGCGAGATAAATTCGACCCTAACATTGCCTCATCTTGAAAACCTCCTGACTCGCAAGCGGTACTTTCAGAATAGCATCAACTGTTTTCAACCTATTAAAAGGCACATTCGATTGTTTTCTATCCAAATAGTTTTTTCTAATAATAAGTGCGCAACAGAAGCAACGCTAGAAGAACGCCATATAGATGTTTTCCCGTTGACGAAGATATGATGACACAATTATTCCCCAAAGCAATCCTCAACCGACGGAACTACTACATGCTGTATACAAGAGGTATTTAAAAGATGTCAACACCTTAAACCATTCTATACGAGAGTTCCTATACAAAAGCCACGTTCAACACTCGTACGTATATGCCGCTGGTAATAATATATCTCAGGCTAAACTATATAAAGTATGTTGATTCTGTCTTCGTGTGTTTTATCGTTTTACCTTCGACCGTTACCCAATAAAACAGCTTCTTAGATCTAAGTCCTACATTATACGAGTACTCATTTAAACATTCGACTTCAGAGGCATTATCGAATTTCAAGATTTAAAACCTAATCAACTTATAATTTTCCTGTCCTAAGGGTTTTGCCGATTTAAATGCCTCTTAGATAATTCAACACCTTGATTAAACTTGAATTACGATATGGAAGAAAGCTGTTATAAATCACTTTTCGTCTTCCTTCTCACGGTGTTGAGTCTAAGCTAATTTCGCACTTCATATTTTCTTTGTATATTACCGCATATTCTGTTTTGCTCATCCGCTGTTTTTCTCGCGGTTCATTCGAAAGACTTTGTGTTGCTCAAACTTCGCCTCAGGATGGTATCACGCGCAAGCTCTATTCCTTAAGAGAATATTCTTAAAAACACATCACTTTGGTCATCCATAAGCGCCTTGAGTGTTTGATCACGAGTCACTCTGTGATTCTGCGTTTGAACATTGTGGTTCGTTGTACGAACCCTATGCAACAGTGTCAATAAAGTATAATCTTGTTTATTATTTATTCAATGTTTCAAGGCTCACTGAACCTAATATTACTGTTTCCACCTGATGATGGCAAACAGCCAGAAGCCGGTAGATACATCTCTTGGCTGCTGAACGCAGATCACGCCGGCCGCGTGAAACTGGTGCCAATTAACCGAGTACTGTCTATCGCTTTGAGAACTGATGGAGAGATGTTCACTTCTGAATCGGAGTGTTTAATCATTCTCGAAGCTACGGAGCATGAAACGATCATGCGCTTGTAATATAAATCTATGGTCGACAACTTACGATGGAACACAACATACAATGGATTTTCCCTATGAACCACCGTGTTAGATACTTATCTCACGATTAATTTATCATGTGTGTTAGCAATTCGTTGATAATTAGTATAAAAAGTTACAAACCGCCCACACTGTAAGTTCTTGAGAATTAGAGTTTGCATTATGGAGTAGCTATGGATCTGTTTCCTTGAGTGGGCAGATCTACATGCGGTCGAAACCTTGACATAGGTGGCGAATATATTTCCAACATTGTTCGATATGTTGTTGCCCTTGAAAATAGTCGGTTCTTATTAAAAAGATGCTAGTATGAAGCATGATATACAGTTTACATTTTGTCTAGTGATTTCAACAAGAAACACTCTGAAATTTTGAAATGAATAACTTAATGGTACAACAGTTTTGTTGTTGTTGTTGTTGGCCTACTTCGGTCGATGTCGACCATGGAAGTACATCACAAACGCGTGAATGTTCAAGTTTCGCAGCTTTTTGAGTGACTAAACAGTCCGATTCGGGAGGAGCAATCTCTCCCGCAGAGCTGGCAACGATAGTGTTGTGGTACAACAGTAGGTACAACAGTAAGTCCGTAAGAAAGGCACAATGAGCTTGTTAAAGTAAACGAGGCATAAACACAGATTAACACGGTGGAATTGAAAAATTATTATATTTTGGAAAGCCCGAGATGAATCTGCAGAGTATTCGCTATTCACATGCCAACCAGCAGATGTGCTTTTGCTGGTAAATTTCCGTGTAATGCAACCACGATATGAACTCAATTCATTTTTGGTTTTATGCCAAGTCTGTGCAAAACAGTCTGGAATTTAACACAACTAAGACTAGACAAAAACTAATATTTGCATGCATTTCCATCACACACACACACACACATCAAGCGACCGTTTTATTGCGGTGTTCAAGGATGGTACGATCAGGATCCGCATGTATCGGAACAGTGGGGAAATGGTAATGAATAGTCGATTCGATCAACAAAAACTGTTGCATGAAGCTGGTACGACAAAACCTTTTAATCAAAGGGACTAGCACGCATGTGAATGTTTTAAACATACATCCAAAACATGCAATCCATTGAGTTTTGACATATGACTTACGTAGATAAATAAATGCAATTTTAGAGAGTTTTATTCCGTAATTGTCCTTTTGCTTGGGCCTTCTTTATGCGACCTTCCAGCGATAATAAACATCCAACCTCATTCAAATTCAGAGAGTAATACTATTGTTGCCCTGTGTCAGTAAATTAATTGAAAATGCCCTACTCCCAATCAAAGGTTGGTTCAAGTGCGCATCATCTATTACTCCATCCATCTGACTATCTATATTTCACTTCATACCAACATTCTTTATGCATCAATGTTCAAATCCATTCATCCAAATCTGCCTCAATCCATCGTTCAATCCGTTTATTCGTCCGTTTATTCAATCATCCATCCATCAATCCATTCATCCCACCCTCTCTCCCTCCCTCCATCAATCTATCCATCCATCCTTTCATCAATCCATTCATCCATCCATCCATTCATTCACTTATCTACGTAATACACAAAATCACAATCGCCGAAAAATTGCGTCTGAAAACCGAACCACAGATGATATATGATTGCATCATTTGATTACAGTTACGCCTTAAATTTACTTTTTACCTATGTATGCAGATCCTTGGTTATGATGATGTTAACGATGATGATTTAATATATTATAGACATTTCTAAAAGTGAGCAAGCGAGATTAAGTAGCATCCATCAACTAAACAAAGACTCTTCAAATCTAGTTTATCAATAACGAAATCAATTTCGATAGGTTAATTGAAACAATTACTTTTCCCAATTGATACGAGGCACCTGGACATCTGCACCAACTTCAGTCATATCACAATGCAACTTGACCGGTTTCCCTGTGACCACACTGACAATTCGTTGTCCCCGGTACATGATTCTCGGGACGGTCTCAAAGCGATTCCCGTTGGGTCCTCGAACGTAGGCTTCCGGTGCCCGAGGCGTTAGAGTTGGCATGAGAACATCCAATCTTGTCTCGCCGTGTATGGAACCGTGCATGTTGAACGCGGTGCATGTATAGATCCCAGCCATTTTCTTTTCTGCGCGCTGAGATATGAACCAATTTTATAATTATTGTTCACACACGAACGAGAATATAAAAAGATAGGGTTTTTAAACACTACGACAACGTTCGGTCACAACCCGTAGGTGAGATTGGAACGTTGTACACATTATGTTAAGTCTAAGGAAAGGCTTTTGAATGTGAACATATATGCGATATTCCAAGTCTGCTTAACTTTGTTGTTTCTTTCTACTCTGACATGTAGGGTTCTGTTTCAGCTAAGGTTTCATACATCAAAATTATTTTAGGAGTTACCTAGGCCTTTGCGTGAAACTAACGCACCAGAAACGAGTTCTGAATATCGTTGCGAGCGCTGCGGGAGAGATGGTTTCTCCCGAATCGAACTGTTTAGTCATTCAGAAAGCTGTAGAACAGGAAACTTTATGCGACTGTGATGCACATCCATGGTCGACATCGACCGAAGGAGGACAACAACAACAACAACAACCTAGACCTCTAACATGACTGGGTTCGTGTACATGCACTTCGGTAATTTGATTGCCCTTCTACTGAAGCAGATTTTTACGAGAAAAGCCCTACTTATCTTCGCCCGCGATATGATTGAACACAGTTTGGTTTGGCGGTTTGAGAGCAAAGCTCCAATTACAAGATGTGCTGATCTGTGACCTGCTGTTTGCTGACAATGTAGTCATCATACTTCACTGCGAATATCAGATGCAGTCTTTCATGCTTTTGTCAAATTTTGGTTGACAATCAACCTGATCATAAACACAGATTTTGGTCAAGGGAAGCTATCACCTCCCATCATTACTGCGGAAACCTGTCAGATTGGTATAGTATATTAATTTACGTATCTTGGTTAAACTGTTATGCACAAGCCATCACTAAGCAAGCAGATTGCTAAACTGATTTACATTGGATCTGCCTTCTTGCCGAGTTCAAACTCTATTATCTGAGTGTAGTATAGACTGTGAACAAACTATCGATCAAGCATCGATCGTAATTACATAATGTGATTATCGCTCGCTGTACAAACATTGTGTTATTCATTCGTTCGTTCAATACACGAGTTCAGTTACGGTTGTGTTCTGCTGAACCCAATGCTGTGGCAGTAGTAGCACATCACCTATATAACCTAGAGGCAAAATGATTTTAAGAAATCGTGTCGATAGAACTTCTATCTATTCGTATAACATACCTCGATGCGATTCGATCTCGTTTGTAGACGAAATCACAGCTTTCCGGTTTTGAATACGAGACTGCCAATTCAATTTATTTCATACAACCATAACGTCTATCTGCTTATCGTTGATGTTTTCCAGAAATTTCTGTTACGTTTATTCCGTTTTCAAGAACGCGATAATGGTTTGTAAGTGCGGTAGATTTTAGCACAACACTTGTTTGCACAATTATGCGCATATTGAAAAAGGGGTGTGAATGACGGAAAAGCATGCAAATGAATATTTTGTTCCATGGTTATGGGTTTAACCCCATTTAACATGTGTTTGGACACATGCTTTGAACAGGTTGGTCGTACCAGCCTTATCCAACAGTGGCATACAAGCGCTCCTTGGTTACCATTCTTCCACTGTTTCAAGCGCATGCGGATCCTGATCTTACTGTCCCTACCTGATGAGTGCAAACAGCACGAAACCGGTCGTGGGGTGTGAATGACGGAAAAGCATGCAAATGAATATTTTGTTTCATGGTTATGGGTTTAACCACATTTAACATGTGTTTGGACACAGGCTTTGAACAGGTTGGTCGTACCAGCCTTATCCAACAGTGGCATACCATCGCTCCTTGTTTACCATTCTTCCACCATTGTTCCTCGGAGATAGTCGTGATTATGTATTCGAATACCGTAACTTACTAGTGGCTTAGCCGTAAAACGTTGTTTCTTAGTTTTCCACTGTTTCCAGACTCACTGACCCTTATCTTACTGTGTCCAACTGATGATGGCAAACAGCCTTTAACCGGCTGTGGTGTGAACGTGTGTATGAGCCAATCAATACAATGGCACATACTACTTGCGTCGGATTGGCTTAAAGTTACATATCACAAAACATATACCTATAATATTGTGTATTGATTGGATAAATTGTCGAAATATGAATGAATGCTGCAGTAAAACCTAAAAAGCGACACCACAGAAACAGCGGAAGTGTTAAAATGTCCAGAAAGTTATAAATATATTAGCCAGGAACTAAAGTGTACTTATGCGTTTGTTTAAAAAAAGTTACATCAGATACACTCATTAGTTAGGTGCAGTGTTATCAAGATCCAGTTGAAACAGTGAACAAATGCGCAACATGGTTTGAACTTGAAGGTTACTGTTTAATAGCGTTGGAACGGCCATTTAGGTTAAACAATCGTGCCCACACACATTTAAAAGGGGTAAACCCCAGTGCTTATTATGTGTAGTGTAAATACAAGCAGAAGAAAAACAAGTTGCGCTTGTATGCTACTGTTGGGTAAGATTGGTACGACCAACCTGTTTAATCACAAGAGCCCACTCGTGTAGACTGGGTTTAAAAACCATGACCATGAATATAAAAGCTCATTTACATTCATCTCCGTCGCACACAACCCACGACCGGTTTCGTGCTGTTTGCACTCATCAGGTAAGGACAGTAGGACCAGGATCCGCATGCGCTTGAAACAGTAGAAGAATGGTAAACATGTTGCAGATGTTGAGTAAGTGTGATACGACCAACCTGTTCAAGCGCATGCGGATCCTGATCCTACTGTCCCTACCTGATGAGCGCAAACAGCACGAAACCGGTCGCGCGGTGTGTGTGATGGAGATGAATGTAATAAGCTGTTATATTCACTCAAATGGGTTGTTTTATTTCCTAAACATGCGGAATACCGAAATCAACAATGACGATGTTAAAACCTGTTTTTCAAGATGACGTAAATGTGATGGGTTTACATCCCTTGAGATTCAAGCGTAATAAGCAGTATCATTATCCGCACCTTTATAGTAAGCTTTCCATCTTCGGAGAAGTCAAAAGAACCATGGTCATTTTCGCGGGTGATCAGATGTTCATTAAACGTCCATTCGATCTTGGGTTGAGGATCTCCGGTCACGTTACAATCGATCACAATGGACTCGTTAATTCGTACGTGTTCAAGTAATTTCATTGGCCCAATGAACTTGCATGCGGCACCAGAAACATTGATAAAAACGTTGATCAGGCGCTGGTCGTATTTTGTGTGTGAAGCACACTGAAACATGGCCGTATCATTCCTGGTGACATTGTTCAATTGCAAATACTGAAATATAACGAGGAAAGATTGATTAGAAATTACGCAATCTTTATAAAGTGATTGTGGATCCGGCCGTGGCCAATGTTATGAACTGGCTATTACTGTGCTTATTACAAATCACTAAAGATGGAAAGATTTTATTGATTATGCAATTTCGTTTGACTTTAAGATGGTTACCACTATTCAAACAATAGAATAGATCAACTACAATAGAAACAGCATGGTTACACCGAATTTACTCTTAAACGCCGCCACTGTTAGTGAGTACAACAAAATCATCCGTGTGACACAAGAGCCAACAACAGTGTATGGTAAACAGCATTTGATTGGAGTATGATTGCAACCGAGAGTGTATCCATCAATCAAAGAAATCTGAGCGCAATTTGAGTGAGAGTAGTTTCTGGGTAACGTTTTGTGTTTGACACAGAAGCTCCGTAAAACCAAGAGTGATAGACAGCACAAGAAGAATGACCAAGTAGCATTCTACCGACCACTTCTTTTTTGACCTGACTGCTAAGCAGCATATAAAAAATCAACATGATGTCAAGTCGCACATGCATGACCAAGGTCAGTGCTCGATTTGCATGATACGCTTGCGGAAACGATGAATCACGGTCAAAACAAGTCTGAAAATCTGTTGTTGGCCTCCTTCGGTCGATGTTGATCCACATTGCATGCGCATCCTTGTTTTATGCTTTAGAGCATTTCGCATGACTAACTATACCGATTCTTGAGAAACCATTGGCCGAATCGATTGGCGTCCATTATACACTGGCTGCGTCATCTACGTTCAGCAGCCAAGAGCAGTAACGTGTGGTGTAGCATCATTGAAGGGGTAGCAAGTAGCAAATATTTAACAGCATTACAATCATTGTGACAACACAGAATAATAAACGGAAACGAGAAGTATATATATTCATTTGGACAGTGCTTAATCAAATAAATCATCCTTGCAGTCGTCTGTATCATCTTACCCATAACACACATCTGCGTCGTCACCAATCTAAACGTAACCAACAGCAAAACAGGTAGAACTCTCGCAATTAGGCATTATCCGTTCGCAATGTGCAATTGTGGAACAGTTTATCTGCTTACGTGGTACAATCGGGAACCATTGACGATTTCAAAGAATCACTAGATGTCCACATGGACAATTATGCTTCTCACGTTTGATAATAATCTCAAACAATATGTTGATATTGTTTTACGATGCGATCCGATGTACACTTTTGAGTATTGTATTGTATTATTGAATATCATCTGTGAATAAATTTATAGCAGGCACCGAGTGCCTAACCCTCATACAACCATGTCATTTAAATCCTAAAACGATGGGAAGGAAAAGGGACTTGAAAATCTACTGAATCTATAGAAGCTTGGGCACAGACACACTGGGATGAGGTGCCTACACATTGTATGGAACATGCATTCAATCACGTTCCGTGAAAGCTTGTTAGCTTCTTCACGATTTTCAATGACATCAATCTTTCCTGGCCATGTTTCTCGACAAAACTTTCAGTTTACGCAAGCAGTGCCCTACATTGTTTGGCAAAACTTTTCTGATAGACGGTGGTTTGAACATAATATTCGGCCTCGCCAGCTATTCCACCACTCACGTTAGTTGAGCGAACACGACACATAAAATGCCATTCACAAATATCGCGTTTCTGTTGGTTAGCACAATTTTATAGATATTAATTATATCGCACCATATACACCTTTGTTGAAGTCATATAGACCCAGGCGGCGCAATATTTTGGTTTACCGAACATTACGAAGATCCATCGCTCTGTGATGAATTGTATGGGAAAAAGCGATATCTTTCAGCAATCGAGGTGCCTAACCATTCACCGCGTACTTATCGTTGGACAAAGGTAGTCTTTTATTTATTCTTGGTGATAGTACAAGTGAGAATCTTTTAAATATACTTCGAAAGTTACTAACAATCTGCTGCTCCGTGGATCACCATTTTAGTAGCAAATTTTGCTCTTCCGATTTTTACCTATACATATTCCAAGGTGTTTTAGAAAAGAACTCCATTAAACACTTACAATTTCCAATAGATATGTCCAAAGAATATTATTGAAACGTTGGAGCATCTTGCTTTTTGTGTGTTAAATTGTATTTTGTTCAAACCCGTCCAAGCTGACAAGGTTTTAAATATGTGTATAGTTTCTCACAATCTGATCCACCTACAAATTTTTCTGTCATCTGCGAAAAGAACTATTTAGGATTTTATGAGTTGGGAGTGGGGATGAGTTGATATTGTTTACAATGCTGCCAATCACATTACAATATCGCCTTTCCATATTTCAGATTACATGACAATTTTACATTGGTATTACCTTGTAAAATAGGTGACAATACCCGACACGCGAGGCCTTCAAATTGGCCTTGCATAAAATTAATTACTCGGCAGGTTTTTTCACCATTTTTCGGTAAATGTCAACGTTAGCTGTGGGCAAAATGCATCATTGTTTCGCATCAACTGAGATCAATTTTCGACGCGCAATTTTGAACGAATTACGAGATACCGGGAATTGTTGGGACACGTTTGTATCCAAACTTTTGGTTACACCATTTGTTAATAAACTGTATCACATGTGGATATTATCAATCAAGACGGAAAAGAAAACATTGTTTAGTCGAACAATTGATATCGGGACCTGCAGGTCAATTTGTTTTAAATTATTTGGTGAAATTTTTGTAACTGCTGAAAATTCGTTTATATGATGGAAGCTAATTTCTTCTTTCTTCTCTCTTTCTTTTTAATCGGTGTTCCGAACACAACTTGGCAATTTCACGAGCCAAAAACATGAGGTATGAAAAACTTACGTCATCATGGACTTCCATAACTGTATTCCCCACCTCAATCGGAACACCATTCCGGTACCATGTAATATTCGTCTCAATGGTTGCCCCAATTTTATCAGCACTGCATGTCAGTCTCGTTGAGCTCATAACAGGAATAGTGCGATTGCGCGGTCGCAGAATAAACCCAGGCATGGCTGAAAAGGTAGCAACAATTGATGTATGCACATGTGGAGGGTTGATTATCACAATCACTTGCAAGCGAAACGCACTTATGACCTGTACTCTGAAAAACTGGCGCTCAGGGGGAACATTCTTATCGGAAGTGCCTGGTTTCGGGTACGCGCATGAGTACAATCCCGAATGTATTCTGTTTGCTTTAGGAACTACCAGCTGAACACCTCCATGTTGAAAACTTGCTGGGTCTGCGATCAAGTGACCTTTTCCTCTTGGTATTTTTATTAGATCCTGTCGAGATAAAATGAGGATGAAAGAAAGTTGAATTTCCGGATCCAAAGACTTATAGTTAAAATGCTAATGCTTAACAAATCATTAGATAACTGTATGGATGCAGAAGGGATAAATAATAGTATGCTACAAATATAAGTAAGTAAGTAGTGTAAGTCAATGGTATAATGTTGCTTTAAGCGTAGCCAAGCTTAGGGAATCAATCGCATGTATAGGTTAGGAGTTCCATGTAAACAAAACGAAGGGAACGGGCACAGCAATAGATTGTACACATCAGAGTCGGTCGAACGTCCCCAGTTCTACTATTACAAGTAGCGAACTAAGCGGACGAAAACAACACGATGTTCCGAAAAGTGGTGATAATGCAACGAGCGGGGTAGAAAGTCGTAAAATGACAGCCATGTATCGCGACATTCGGGACATTGGTGTAACACTCACCAACAT
Organism: Atriophallophorus winterbourni; assembly: GCA_013407085.1. Taxonomy (NCBI): domain Eukaryota; kingdom Metazoa; phylum Platyhelminthes; class Trematoda; order Plagiorchiida; family Microphallidae; genus Atriophallophorus; species Atriophallophorus winterbourni. The sequence continues at coordinate 36,879 of JACCGJ010020879.1, read as the reverse complement.
TGATTGTATATCGATTCATCCATGAGGTCAACCTGTCCAACACTAATCGCGGTCACCCACGAATCTCACAACACACAAGAGAAGCCGATTGGTCAAACATGTTTATTATACTCATGACAAATAACAAAACACGCCTATTTTATACGGGCAAAACAATCAATCACGACACTGATCCTCAAACGTGTCTCTCCCGGTTGTCACTTCGATGTGTTTTGTCAATCGATTTCGTGCCAACCTTTAATATTTGAGCGAGTTTTGGAGAATATGTTTTATGTCTCTGCTTACTCATCCGTGCCAAACCCGTCGAATTATTCACATATATTGGAAGCACTGGACTTGAGTTTTGCTCTTATTTGAGCTCATCGGCAGTAGGATTCGAACCCCCGACCATTACCATCAACTGTAATATTCATTCCCTCGCCAAGCAAGGATCATTTGGCCGACCTTGACAAGTTGAATATCAATCAATTGCGGCTGACGTTGAAGAATAAAGAATAAATATTTTATGGTGAAAAAGCAACCGCTTCACATGTACCATTGTATGAAAGCTATAAAAATATAGATGATGAAATCAAAATGCAATTCAGGCGTTTGGTTTTTGTAGGATCATATAGGGTCAATATATATGGCTGATATTGGAGTGTTCTTTGAGTCAAACATACGGTTTTGATTTGAAAGTAAGGATCGTATGGGCGTTCACAATATCCTGTGATAGTGAATTCCACAGAAAGCAAAAGGTCTCTAGTACTCACAAATTTGGTGGTTATCTTTTGTTCCAGTAACATGGAGCAGTACAAATCGGGGTTTTCACGATTGTTGGCGTTATTTACTGGTTAATGTGGATACCGCTTTTAAACCCGGGTATGATTGTTTTTAGATCCCTTTCGTTTGATGTCCTCCGTGAATGTACCTCATACATCATGGCCTTCAAATTGAACGGTCAGTAGCAAGTTCGACCTGAATTGCAGGTCCAATTTCAGGGGCTTTCGAATATTTTTTGCAAATGTGTTTAGGCCGCAAGTGCGACAGGGTAGATATTTTGGAATAAAATTAGCGTCCATTCTTTACAGATAATCAAGCCAGCGCTGTCAGCGTAGGGTAAACCTGCTTTATAATCCAGCTTTAAAAAACAATGTTGCTTCATATGCAGAAAGCGTTTAGGTTCCAACATAAATATTTTGGAGAATAGTAATTAAGCAATTAAGCGCTCCTAAAGAACTATAGCTCAAAAATATATACAATTAAGGATATCATTGACATTTCTACTTACACCGCGAACATCTAATGGTTTTAAAGTGCTGACAGTGATCAACGTTTCAACGAGTCATATGAACCAATTTATTTTTAAGATAATGAACCTTTTGATCTGAAATGATTCAATATTGTTAAATGAATGCAACTCTAACATTGCTGTAGGATATATCGTGAAATTAAACGTTATCCAACGTTAACGAAAATCAATATTTGTTCACTCAAATATTTCATCAACTCACTTTGACCGACTCAGTTTCGGACATTGTAGCGTAATACCAGTTCACGTTTGGCAACGGATATCCATCTACGTAACACCGTAATACAATTGGGTCCCCTCGTTCGACCAAAATAAGTTGCTCGGAGTGATAGATTAGTTTAGGGTGTCGTGCGATTTCTTTTTTATAGGACTCAAACAAAACGGTGAATTCCATACCTCTGACAATCGAATCGACTCCCGGATAATGCACAATACAGCGAAACCATAACAGTAATTCTGCGTGACCCGCGCGAAAAAGATTAGCCACATGTAGGTTGCCTTGGAAGTAGAATGGAAAATAGAATTTAAGCACAGTGTGAACGAAGATACGACGGTGTTATATTCGAGTGAATCGTGGCTCAACATATCAAGAAACTGAGGATTTTGAGTCTCACTTTGGAAATTCTTTGTAAAATAGGGGATAACAATAGTGAGAGATTTATTTTTAGAAGATAACTTTAAGCTCAGAACTCAGAAGTCAATAAGATCTTTGAAAATTCTTAAGTGATCCATCATCGGTAAACGGAAGAGATGGAATGACTTTAAGGAAAGAAATACCATTTCATGTAACTACAGAAGCCTATGTCTGTTTCTCAAATTCCGCTAGAGAATTATTATACACAAGACAAAATTCTGTCTTGAAACGTAAATCTATTTAAATTACAAAGAGAGAGAATGGGTTGATTCGTAAGCTATTGTAAATTAAAAATTAAAAATATGAGAAACGGTTGAAAGTGTTGCTTAAAAATAATATGTGAACATTTGGTATATGCTTAAAACAATACAGCGTGAAATTGCTTGTATCATCTATTTGATATAGGTTCAATATTGAGAACATAAAAAACTCAAATTTCTATGAAAGTTCTTTCTGTTCGCGATAATGTGTTTAAACCCTATTTACATGAGTGTGGACTACTGTGATTGAACAGGTTGGTCGTATCAGCCTTATCCAACAGTGGCATACAAGCGCAACTTGTAAACAATCTATTGTTTGAACCATGTGTCATCTGTGAGAAAATGGTTAGTGGTGAGGTGAAATCTGTCACGTGTCGCAACTGCTCAAACACGTGTCACGCAAAATGTGAAAAATCATTGACCGCATAGGCAATATCGATCCTCAGTGATTAAAACATTCATGTCGTATGCTAGTTCTGTAAACTTTGTCGAAAAGAACCAAACGAAGGTTTGCCTAGTTTAACAATTGTCCAGCAATGTAACCTGGATGATCGCATGTTGAGCTTAGAACTCAGCCTACAAACATTAATCATTAAACATAATATAAAACTCTAGTTACGGCACAGAACTCCTGGTTTACCGGTGCAATTTCCGAAAAATCTGAAAATATAGTCTGTCCTGCTAACCAGACAAAATATACATCTCCGCAGATCATTCCAAGTGAACGCTCAACTGTTAAAAGTATAACGGAGTGTCTTGCAGAGCACCCTCCTCATCAAGTCTCTACATATACAAAACCGACTGTCAACGGCATGTCTGACCTAAACTCCTCTGACATTAAAATGTTAACGAAGACCAACCATCCGATCATTTGTAGGTTCAACTGAAACCACCGGATTCAGATACGAAGGTCACAGCGCAAATGTTCACAAATAATTTCAGTGTAGTCTGTAACAAGTTGCAGGAATCCAGTGAGAAAATTTTGCGAATAGACAAAGATATGACCCAGAATAATGGTGCAACCTCTGTACGATGACCTACAGCTGTTACACGTTTGGTTCGCCACTCACGATCCGTTACTTATACTGAAAGTAACATTAAACATTTAGAAGTATATTGAAAAGTTTTCTTTTAAATTCCTACTCGCTGCATTAGTTTTCGGGTTCAACAATCTAATCTACGCCGATATACCCTTTTGAAGAAGAAAAGAACGTCTCAATGTTTGTAAGAAGAGCAACGAACGCAGTCTAATCGTTTTAGGCATTCCAGAGGTTGCCAATACGACGGAGTGTTTTTAAACCACAACAACATAACTACATACAGCGGCTCTACATTGCAGAAATGCTAGAAGCGCTGTAGTGTGTTGTTGTGAGTACTTTCAGGAAACCCCGTTCACCCAATTAAAAAGGTGATGAACCAAATGCTTTGAAACTCACTACTCAGGAAAAATATTCTTAGTGACGTCAGAATAAGGACATTGAAAGCAGCCTCGGAAACACAAGCTGGAGCATTGCCGTGAAAGGATACTGAAATCTCAAACTCAGAAGACGGTTCGAATAACCACAAATGTCCAGCTCTTAGGGGATCTGACTAATAGACACCAACTATACATCAGCGTTACATATTATTATTATTATTAATTGTGTATACACTAATGTGCACTGTTTGTGAAACAAAATAGGGTGTTGGCCTTGGTTTACTAAAACCCTTAGTGTTTCCTTCTTACACACAAACATCTTTAAAACAAATTACCCTAACATATATTTTCGATCAAAATTTCCTCTCTATTTGTCTCTTTTCCTCCTTCTTTGAAGCACATTGACATCAACATTTAAGTACGATTTGCTTAACTTTTATACGTATTTCCTATAGATTTGTACAGCGATTTGCTTTTTCACCGTAAATCTAGAATCTAGAATCTACGTGTGTGTTTTGTTTGAAATTCCCTACCTTCCGATTTGTTAAACAAAAACAGTGTACCTATTTTCATGTTGAATATCATTTAGCCATATTCATATATAATTAAAACTTGACGACTATATGAGAGCTAAACTTGTAATTGGTTACAAACTTTTAACAAACTGTCGATTCATCTAATCTAATACATACATAAACATACATTTTGCATCTGTAATTTGACTCCGTGTTTATTGTAATTTAATTACGTTTTTAACCATAAATATTTTATCTTGAACCGTAATATTGATCTTTATGTTCAAAATTACACGGAAGCTGGCAGAGTCATCTAGGAAGCATGATTTTTCTTAAGTTTTAAATTCACGAGTTTTTCTCGCCTGGTAGAAAATTAGTAGTCCTCTGCAGTCTTTGATTCTGAATTTGAAATGTAAATTTTTCCTAATTTAACTGTGGATGGCTTCCAATCATTGAAATGAAAATCCATATGTGTACTTGCGTTTATACCACAAACAGTTTTGTGCTATTTTCACTTCACAGGATTGGAAGGATCGATCAGGATTCGCATACCATTGAAACAATGTAGTATTGGTTAATCAAGCGAGAACGTCGAAATAAATGTCGAATGAGACTTGACAAATATAAATGAACAAATTCATATTATTTCGAGATTCCATCACACTCCCCAATGCTTATTTTCACTATTAGTAATAATCAGATAGATAAAACTCGATCACAGTGGAGAAATTGTAAGTCATTGAAAATAAATTATGAAGTAACACTCTGTTGAATAAGGCTGACTTAATTACATGTACACACATGTAATGAATGTTAAAACGACATATCCTGTTTGACGTATACGATGCCAACGCACGGAAAGATAGGATAGCTGTGATTAGCTTTGAATTTCATCCGTTCTTATACGAATAAACAAACAATAAATCAATCGTTGTATAGGTTGTGCAAAGTTTCATACTGTACCCAAGTCATATGAACGCTCGTGTCTTACTTCAAAGTCAGAAATGGAAGTTTCAAATAAGCAAGTCTCGAAAACGTTTCATGAAATTAATCAAGTTTGTCAATATTTCGAAAGACTTGCTACTAGTGAGTAGACGGAAACATAATATTTTAATGAACAACAGGAATATAAACTAAGGTAAGGAATTCCAACACTTAAGAGCTACCGTTAGTTAGAGGGCTGATTTGACAGAGTAACGAAGGGCGAATTTCTAACAGCTAATAGGTTTATTTCTGTACATGTTCGAAATCTTTCTTGAATTGTTACTCAAACTTGAACATTTAAACTGATGGAATATCTATCTTGCAAAGCAGTTGGTATATCCCAATCGTTTTTAGTTACTCTGCTATTTTGTTATAAACTTAGTTATTTTGCAACAATTGTCTACCATACCGCTAAGCGATCGATCAAATGTACTTATTTATGAAAATCTAGCTAAATTACTGATTACAATTAAATTTTTAAAATGCAAATAAACAAGCGCTTTTTGGAAAAAACCAAACACATTTCGACATGTTAAACACGCGATAAATACCGTCATCATCCATAATCATTGTACGATTCTCTTTCACTTCCGAGCGGTCTCCTCGCTCTGTCGAAATGAACCATTTGACATCGGCCTGGGGGATACCTTTCGCTTCGGGGCAATCCAGTTGTCTCCATTGGCTACCCGCAATTTTGAGTAAATAATGTGATCGATCTGGCTGTATTTTATGTTCTGAAAATTCAGGTTGGAAATTCAATTTTTTAAATTAAATGGTCCAATGACAAAATTTCTATAGCTTCATCACTCACAACAAAAGAATTATTCAATGAAAAATGTGTAGGATAGGATGGCATAGAGAACATGACCCCACGTTACAACACAAGAGAAAGAAGCGCCGAAAAGTCCGACGATGACAAATGCGAACTCGTTGTATTTCGGGTTCCAGAAAAATTCAATTGGAACGGTTTAAGAGACAACATACTGGGAATTATTTGAAGATTAACAACGTCAGTCGCAATTTGCAATGTCGGTTAAATGGACTTTGTGAGGCGTGAATTGTACCAGTTGGTATGAAATCGGTTGACCAAAACTGATCAAAGTGACAACCGGAACAGACATGTTCGAGGATCAGTGTTGCGGTTGTTTCATTTGACTATATAAGATAATAACGTGTTTTATTAATTGTCTTGTGCCTGACCAATCGGTTTCTCTTCTGTGGGTGAAAGCGATTAGCGTTAGACAGGCTGACCTCAGGGATGAATCGAGTCACAATTAATGTGCGTACCTACAACTTTATGTCGGACTAATAATCCGAATATTGCGATAAGTGGCCATATGGTTTCAGTGCGCCATTTCGGGCCTCCAGCCCTCACTCGCTACAATATGATACATTGTACCACCTGACCTTAGCAGAATCCACGCCCCGCTGGGCATATTATGTCAATATTTCCTCCAAGTTCAAGACTGGTTGTTAGTCTAACGATACTGATTAAATCTTACATTGCCCAGTGAGCTGGCACGCCCAAATTCGCTCCCCTGTCATTTTGGGCTTACTGCTCTGATATTGTAGCTTTCAGTACTTCGACGGAGGAGCTCCTGATTGGTGTGTTTTGTCCTCACTCGGTTTACTCCGAGCATAGATTTATACCACAAAAGTTTCATAGCTTCATGTTCCGCAGCTTTTAAAATGACTAAACAGTCCCATTTCCAAGTTAACATCTTTCCCGCAACACTCACAGCGATCAATTTCAATTACATGCCGACTGCATGATCTACGCTCATTAGCCGAAATCAGGAACTGCTCTTTCCAAGCTTGAACGCGACACTTTACACAGCGTTTTCTAAATTTTCGTTCAAGTTTTGTTGATTCTAAATTCTTCAATCGACTACAGCGTAGGTAGACTATTCGTTCAAGACACAAACGGAAGTTGATCGCCTTCCTATTTTTAGCTGCATCCGTCAAATATTTAACACATCGTGGATGGAGAAAATAAGAAATGCTCAAGTGCTGTCTAAACCTGATATATAGAGCATGCTCTTTCTATTATTACAGCACTGTCTACGCTGGCTGTATCATGTACAAAATAAAAAATGGACGTATTCAAAATTATTTAATCCGCAGTGAGTAAAAACCAGAAAGTTAACAATTAGGAAGGCCGCGGTACAAAAGAATTACGAAAGCTCTTGTCAATAACCCTACGATTTAGGAGCAACTTGCTCTCGACTACCCAATTTGGAAGCATTGCTTAAAGCGTCCTCACCAAGCTGGTGAAAATAATATACTGAACGTAGGTCACGTCTTACGTGCGCAGTCAATCAGGAGGCGTGAGGGAGAGATTCTTGGTCCCGAAACAGACTGCTCACTCATTTGTAATGCCTCGGAACATAACATCTTTATTCGTCCGTGATGCGCTTTCATGGTGGACATCTACCGTAAGAGGTCAACAAAAAACTTCTCTCGCTTGTGCTACAATTGTGCTAAGGAAGACAGCTGGTTTAGTTTTAAAGCTTTGATGCTTTCAATGCAATGCGAAATACCCATTTTTCCATTATGTTAAGATTAGTATTTAATAGTTCATTGCATCGACCGTCTATTTAAAAACAACAATCTCAAAATGTACATGGGTTCTGTTTGATTAGCTGATTGTAACAAATCTTTGATCATAGTTATCTACAAACGAAATACAATCTAGATACAAATCGTGTTTCTGGATTGTCAGCTGAGACTACAAAATTTAGAAAGTAAAGAATCCTTGTTGTCTTGCTTGCATGTTCAGCACGTGAACCCTCAAGCCAGTTTATGAAATGAAGCCAAGTAAATACACTGACATTCACCGGGGTTTCAAACGCTGGTAGATTGTTAACCATAGCTATAGCAGAATGAAACGATTAAAGTGGTCTCTTACAAAGTAGCAGGTTGATAAAATTCAGAATCACACAGCGATTGTCAATCAAACTTAGAATCTAGTTTTTTTTCGAGAAACATCGCTTTGTTATTACCATTTAAAACTGTTTCACCTAACCTACTTCCAACAATCACTTTGGTTGGATTGGAAAACACCGTGTAGTTCCCAACGGATGCAGCACACCAATAGACCCCGCTTTCTGGATTTTCTCGCGATGTCCATTGAAAGCCGTCTGCCTCATCTTCGGATATGTCTAAAACGATCCAATTCACCTCTTCTCCGTTGTAGTACCACGTATAGCTGTAAACGAAATCAGGGGTGATTAAAAGATGATTTAAACAATATATTAATTGGAAATAAATTTGCATCCTTTTGAAAAATCCTAATTTCCATGTATTTTCATTAGACACAAACACGACCGAATTCTTGCTGTTAGCACTCATCACATAAGGAGAGTAGGACCAGAATCCACAAGTCTACTTATACAAACTTGGCGTGCAAGTTCATAACTTGTGTCATTTTCATTCCTGTGGTTGTTTGACAAGCTTGCAGCAACTTAATCGTAGTCAACTGCAAAGAATTGCCAGGTCATGTTGTAGTGAAATCATTTAATTTCGACGAAGAGGTCTAATTTTCTAGCATTCGTATGGATTGGTAATCGCCCACCAATGTTAAAAATAACTAACCTCACAAAATGATTACTTCACATTTGGGTTTAGCCCAGCATAGCCTAGTCACACACCAACACTAAAAATTTTCAATTACACGATTACATTCATTCAAACTATTAATATGTGTAAGTTTTATATTTCATGATCACGTAGTCTTGATAAATGCTAACGCTCGCGACTGACTACATTACTAGACCACTAGTGATAAGCGGATTGGCAGTACACCTGCCATGTTGTCCCGTTTGAACTATCGTGTCTGGGGCAACCGCAAGTTGATTGTGAAGACGAAGATGATGGAATACAACGCGTGCGTACTAAATGTTTTACTTTAAGTCAGTAAGACTTTGAACATCCAGGCAAGTTGTGAACGTTTGCCTAATGCATCCGCCGTATCTTGAACATATCCTGTATGGATAAAGTAACAAATGCTACAGTGCTTTCAAGAGCTAGTCTAGAATGCATGTTTACCAAGGACAGCGCCGCCTACGATATCTGGTCATGTGTAAAGCATGAATAATGGTCTTATACCAAGAGATCTACTCTATGGTGAGTTGATATCAGAAAGTCAATTATTGGGCAGACTGCACTTGCGATTCAAAGAGGTTTGTAAATGAGATATGAAGGCTCTCGGCATTGACCCTACGATTTGGAACAACTTCTCATAACCGCTACCTTCGGAGGTACTGTGTAAAGAGTCATGTCGATTTTGGGGAAGAGCCGATACTGCTCTTGACTGCTGAAGGTAGATCAAGTTGATGGCGTGCAACTGACACCGAACGACTGAGTACTGCAATTAACGCTGCGGGGGAGATTGTCACTCCCGAATCGGACTTTTGTGTCGTTCTAAAAGCGGCAGAGCGTGGAACCATCATGCGATTGTGATGTAAATACACGGTCAACATTGACCGAAGTAGGCAAGCAACAATCAAAGGCATTAGTAAACCAGTTCTGTCAAAAAGGCGAACGTCAAAAAATTGTCTATAACTGTGTAATGTCAACGAATGTCAAGCTGTATTATAATCTGTTTAGTAATTGAGTCCATGCTTGATGCTACACAACAATTAGAGTCCAAAATGTCTGCTGATAATATAAAAATACCGTAGATTTTTATAAAATGTTTCTTTTCAGCAAAAGTAACTTACTTCGCATTTACTTTAGTTTGACAGTCAAGTATAAGTTTCTCTCCTGGAGTTAAAAATATTTTCTCGGGTGATTCCTCGATCAGCCACGGAAGTTCTAAATTGGAATTGTGGAAAATAGTAACTTTAGTTCAATTTAATCACAGTGTCGGTTAGTGGAATTTTTCACTTCATGCTAACTTTGCAAAATTTGATTTGAAGCGTAAAACATGGTAATACGCACCACTGCGCTGACCGATGCATTGTAGTGGATAACACATTCAACATTTTGACGGAAGAGTGAGATCCTAACAATTCGTCAATTGATAAAAATATAATTACATGTACAGCCTCTAACTAAGCACACCTTTGAGATGGGCCCCTGCCTACGTATAAAATCTAGGAACGTATGATACGTTTGAGCGGAACAATATCTAGCACAATGCAACAGTACTACCAACGTGAAAAGTTGCTAGTCAGAAATTTATTCGAGGTCTCTAGCAAATAGCAAGCAAACTTCACGACAGACCCCACTACCTTCGTACGTGTTGTTTGTGCATTATCACATCCAATTGCACGAAACTATGTGAGTTCCACAAGGTTTAATTCTTGATTTCATCTCCTCCACAGTCAATCAAATACCGGGAATGATTCAGTTCAAAATAACGTTATTCGCGGATGACATAAAGATATGAGTTTGCATCCGTAGCCCAGAACAATCGTTTATATTATAAAATGCACTTCATATAAGGTAGTTAAAGAACAAACTGCCTTTTATCTTCAACAAATGCTATCTCATGAATGTGGGGAAGCAAGCACGTCCCTGAGAAGTCCAGTGTAGGAATAGATGTCGGTGTTTGGATAAGCTCCAGTATAAAAACCTCACTTCAAGCTAAGGCTGGCTTTACAACAGCATCACGACTACTAAATCTACTCAAACCAGCATTTTGGAAATTTTCTAACAAGCTTTTTCCTCCTATCATAAACACATTCCTGAGTACACTAATAAAATACGCTATGCGGCCATGGTATTCGTGGCTCAATGATGTTGAACTAATGCAGCGAATCTATCTTCGCCCAACAAAACTAGTTTTTATCATTCGAATGATGCCTTACAAGGAAAGAAAAACTCACTTGCATTTGTTCAAATTTCACTAGCGGCGAATCGGAGGAGATCTTATCTTATTTAAACAATATTTTATGTGGTAAACGATACCTTACGAGTATTCTTCACGAGAAGGGATACGTGGAATTATCACACATCCCCACCTAAACTGTAGAGGGTAATTTTATTCTGTCTGTTTCGGATTTACTTGAAACAGTTCGTTTTTAATCGTTGCTCACTCAACTAAGTTGCATGAGTTTAAAACTAATTTAGACGATTTTTCATTTCATTTATTTATTTTCCTACTACTGATATACTGTTACCATGCCGAGCATGTTTCCATTATTCATATATTAAGTTTCACAGAACCTAGGTTTATTGTTAAGCTTTATGCTTATTCGACCATTAAACCTTGAAAGTTGAAGTACCTTGAATTACTGAAACACCAGGTATTTTAAGCCGCGTGCTTATTTTATTTCTATGTAAGTGAATTGATGTATAGTATGGAAGATAATTATTGGGATCCGCGTGTAACAGAAATGTGTACTCTCTCAAACACGTCGTGGATCTTAAAGAACATGAAAGCTGTTATGCATTGATACCAAATATATTCCGATTAATTCACTGACGTTTCGAATTATTTGATACTCTGTCGCGCTACAATGGAGTATCCGGTAGATATCTGTGAAAAGAGATTGCTCTCTTTGATAATATCTATCACAGAGCAACAAAGTTCGTGATGGTTCTTCGCAATGTTCTATACTCCAAAAGGTTGTGACGTCTGGGTATATATGACTCTACCCAAAGGAGTACACTGCGCGATAGTATTCTTATCGATATTATTGTGTCTACTGAAGGACATCCACGGAGACACTTGTATCAAGAGTGTGGTAAGAATGTAACACATGGACATATCTTATTTATTTACATAAAATTTCCCGTGTTGATTGTCAATGACTATATTGACGTAAGTTCTATATTTCTTTTGAATATCCTACCTCGACATATGGTGGACACTTCATGCCTGTCGATATTTAAATCAAAGTTGTAATTAGATATATGCAAACGTACATCATTCGTGAGCGTTACATCTGACTTGATTTATATTACTAGATTTTTCGCATTTTGATTCATACCGTAACCCTGTGGTTCTGTAAAGTATAAATATTTATAACCATAAATCCCTAAAAATACTTGATCCGTTGAACCCTTGCTCAATCTAAATAGAAAATGTGAGCGGACACCAAACCTGTCCGAAATTTAATTTCCACCCCGGAAAAGTTCTATATCACCGGATCCCTTGTTAAGGTTTTTACCATTAATCAATTAGATGATTCTCAGCAAACATAAAATCTACAATAAAATAACTTTTGGTATAAAAAAGCTTGACGAATTGCTTTGAACACAATGTAGATATGGAATGCAATTCCAAGTGTCCAAGCAAAGTTGGATAAACTTTCATTAAGTTCGATTCAAATCTCAAATAACATGTATATTCTTACTCAGTAGAAATCGGTTTCAATCTCCATACATGCTGTGATTATTTCACCCACATTCCCTGGACCGAACTTTCGTCGGAACTTCTATTGATTCTGTACATGCTTACTCCGGGACAGTTTGCCGTCAACGGATAAAATAATTTTCAAAGAAATGATACGAACTTTCATGCTGAACTATACTGTGTTGGCTTCAGATCTTGGAAAAATATCAGTTCATACGTCATACACACGCATTACAAAAATTCAAGTTTCCTAAACACACATTTCGACTAAAATTAGCACACATCATGTCATAATTGGAATTATTTTTACTCCTTCTTCGAAACTTTTACATCGACACATGAAAGTAAGATATGAAATTTATACTTATCTCCTATGATCTTGTAAAGATAATTGCATTTTTCACGATTCAACTTAAACCTGGTTTGCCATATTTACGAATAGTCTAAATTAACAAAAAGAAACTATTTAATTGCGAATAAACTTTACTTACCAACCCTTATTTATAATGATTTAAATTAGAATGTTTGACCAAAGGATTAAACCATGAAAAATGATTTGACGACATTTAAATGCTCACCCTCAATATCGCCGTGAAACTGAATACTACAAATTTCGCTGTATATGAAACAGATTAACAGTTTCAATAGAGTCATCTTGCTAGAAATGTTTTTGTTTGCTGTTTCACAGATTTTATAGTTCCGCCACGAAAACAAAAACACACGAACTCATATTGTGTCTGTAGAAATCTTGCTGCCAACTCTGTCCGACCAATTACATTCCAAATCTCTGTGAAACACACATTTATTTCAAGATAATCTGGCTTTTCAATTGTTACACAACATTCATCTTTCAAGCTAGTGGTAACAATGAAAGCGGAATTTTTGGGAGTATCCATTGGTGTGTTTGGTCAGTGGAGAAGAGTTTCGAAACTGGCGCTACGCATCATGGACATTGTTATAAGTTGTGATTGAACAAACAAAAATTAAGCTTTGTTTCATAAAACAATGAAACGATTTCAGAGACTCGATTTAACTGAGCCAAGTAAGGGTCAAATGAATTGATTTTAGGTAATTCAAGGTTTTTAATGGTCTAAAAAACAACAAGCTAAACAACTATCATAGGATGGTAAAAATTGATATTTGAGTGTATAAACAAGATAACGAACAAAAGATTAAGCAGTATACAAGTGTTTGGGAAACAAATAATGCAATGGAAAACCGTCTAATTTCGTTTTAAATTCATGTAAGATAGTGAATTAATATAATATCAAGTTGATGGCAATTCGGACATCGATAAATCCTGAACATTTTATTTCAATGTCGTTACGGAATTCAAGATTCAAGATTTATGATTGAAAAAGCAATTAACTGTACTATAAGCATAGAGTGAAAGTATAGGTACAAATATACACTGAAATCTCAGTACTATGCCACCCGTTGGGACCGAGCAAGAGTGGCATAGTAGCGAGAGTGGCATAGTAACGAGGTTTTATAAAAACGGCTTTATTTTCTCAAGTCCATCATTTATTTGCTCAATCGATCAGTCCAAAGGTCTCAGAAATCGTCGGCTGACGCATCTTCTTTCGTCGTATCTCGTTCATCTCGTTGTCTAGCCGATCACACGCCTGCATCAGTCTCGTCCAGGTTGAAGACTTCATCTGCAGAGAACTGACTGAGTAAGGGCCGTAGAACCTGCTGCTGCCAATCAATAAGGAATTGGGAATCCACCGCTCCAGCTTCGCCCTGCACTGTCTTGAACGTAACGCCATTGCGCTTCTTGAAGCTGTCTAACCAACCGTCGCTCGCCATGAAGTCTGGGATGTGCATCAGCTCGGCCAGTTTTATCGCCCTCTCCTTGATCAGATCGCTGCTGACAGGCAGATTCAGTCCTCTTACTTGCTTCAGCCACATCAGCACTTCCTCCTCAAACTTCGGGTCGTGAGGCTGCGTCAGCTTCATGCGCTTCGATGGAACTCCAGCTTTGGTTGCAGCTTCAATTGCATCCTTCTTGCTAAGAATGCCCTTCACGGTGGTTCTCTTAACTTCGACGCCCCATTTCTTGCTAATCTCCCTCGCCAACTTGGACTGATTCGGCACCTTCTTCGCAGCATCGATGATCTCAAACTTCACCTTCAGCGTAAAGTCTGTTCGCTTGCGTTTTTGTGCTGACATTATCGGCTGAATAGTTTGAAAAATAACGATATCACTGTTGTGAGTGTCTGTTTGTGCGCGCGCTTTCGTGGGTCTATCTATCGATACTTAAAGCAAGAGTAGGAAAGAGGCTTGTCGTTGTGCGTGAGGTGATTGGCTTGTTGTAGCTGGCGTCAGGGAGAAACATCGCGTGTTTGACCTTGAAACCGGCTGACTATATGCGTAAAATGCGCAAAAATGCACTTTTAAATAGTCACAGAATAGTGGCATAGTAGCGAGAGTAGGGAGTGGCATAGTAAATTTATTTTGTATTGAATTTTGTCGGGACTGAGCAAAAGTGGCATAGTAGCGAGAGTGGCATAGTAGCGAGGTGGCATAGTACCGAGATTTGTATATATATATATATATATATATATATATATATATATATTATATAATATATATATATAATATATATATATGTATAAATAAAATCTAAATCAATGGAACGATGATAGTTTATTAATAGTTTGGGGCAAAATTTGGATTAGCTCTCATATAATCGTCAAATTTTGATTTGAATATAAATAAACTGTTTGAGCTTACCAAATCAGCAGGTAGAGAATTCCAAACAAAGCATTCACGTACCGAATACAAATACCTGCTGCATTTCCGTTTGGAATGTGGTATTTCCAACTTGCAACCATGACCACGGCTGTTGCTGGAAGTTCGTAGGTGAAATAATATGTCAAGAATCAAGAATCAAGAATTAAGTTTTTTGTTATAAAAAGCTAATGCTTTACACGTACCATTGGATGACAACTGTTGCAAAAAGAAAAATTTAATCAAAATCACATTGTTAATATTTTTCTGGGTTCATGTTACTTCAATACATCGGGCCAAATTCAGGGTTTTGTTTGACGTATGCATCCAATTTCGATTTGAAAACATCAATTGTCGTTGCATTCACAACATCTTGCGGTAGCGCATTCCATAGAAAACGGATACACAGAGAAGAAATAGCGACGACAATCAAGTCTTGAGTGCGGTATTTCGAGGCAACACGAGTGACTGCGTGTATTTCGAGGGGAGTTTACATTTATTAGTTCGCTAAGAGGATGGTTTTCGATCCGCAGTATCTTGTAAGCCAGAATCAGGTCGATCCTCATTCGTCTTCGTGTAAAATCACGCAAACCAAGAATGGCCATTCGCTCTTGATACGGGACCCGCTGCATCCCTTCAACTAACTTTGTAGCTTTGTGGTATATTCGATCCAGGATCTCGATGTCTTTACGCAACCACGGTGCCCAGGCTGGGATCAAATAATCCATCGTTGGATGGATGTAATTATTTAAAATACGAGGAATTGTTTTGGATGAGAACCGTCCGAAAATTCTTCTCAGGATTCCTAATATACCACATGCCCGATTAAACACTTTTCTACAATGCATATTCGGTTTCAGGTTATTAGTAATCCAAATTCCGAGGTCCTTTTCAGTGGTGGTCCAATTTAGGATATCGTGGCCTAGATGGTATGTATATTCGCAGTTACGGCCAAGCTGTAACATATGACATTTACGTAGGCTGAAAGGCATTTGATTCTCTAGAGACCAGCGATACAGAACATCCAAGTCGTTTTGCAGCATTAAACAATCTTCATTAGATCGGATTTGCTTCCATATTTTAATGTCATCTGCAAAAAGAACGAGCTTGCATCGCACTATTTCAGTTATATCATTTATATATAAGAGGAAAAGAATAGGTCCGAGCACTGAACATTGAGGCACCCCGCTCGTGACATCGATACTTTTCGACAATACTCCGTCAATGCGAACTCGCACGTGCCGATCGGTCAGATAATCTGTTAGCCACGATAGTAAGTTACCTGTTATTCCATATCGCACTAGCTTTTGCAGTGGGAAACAGCATTAAGTATTTTGTATGCGAGGATGAGATCACCTCGCATTCTTCTTTGTGTAAGTGTCCTCAGCTCCAGTCGTCTGAGTCGCCCGGCAAAGGGCATAATTTTGAGTCGAATGACCAGCTTAGAAGCTTTCTGATATATGCGATCCAGAAGTTAAATGTCTTTTTGGAGCCATGGTGTCCAGGCTTGTGCGGCATATTCTAGAACTGGGTGTATATATGTATTCATCATGAGTGGAAAACACCACGGGGAAAAACGTCCAAATATCCACCGTAACATGCCAAGCAGCCGATACGCGCTTTTGTAAACGGTTTCCCATTGTAGACCATTTTTCAAATTACAGCAAATCCAGACAACGAGGTCCTTTTCTTCTTCGGTGTGCTCCAGGTTTTTATCGCCGAGCATCTATTGATAGGAACGGCCGAGGTCACGTCCGATTTGAATCATCTTCGACTTTTGCATATTCAATGACAGCTTATTTTGGGATGAGCAGCGGTACAAAGCATTCAAATCATTTTGAGGCAAAATACAATCGTCAGCATTGCTGATTCGCCACCATACTATATATCATCAGCAAACAGAACTATCTTACAATCATTTGGTATCCGTATATGGTTCATATAGACTAGAAACATTATTCGTCCAAGCACTGAGCCTTGTGGAACACCGCTAGTGACATCGATGTTCTTCGATAATAGGCCGTCCACATGAACTCTGATGTGTCTGTTGCTGAGATAATCTCTGATCAATTCGTATAGTCTTCCAACAATACCTTGTTTCTTTAGCTTGTTTAAGAGTAAACTATGATCAACTTTGTCGAACGCTTTAGAAATGTCCAGGTAGCACACATTAATACAGCCCCGCGCATCTACAATCCTAGTCCAATCGTCTAAGCTTGTCAGCAAATTTGGTCTTGGAGATTTCTTTACGTTTAATTTTCGTAAGTGCTGCGCTACCACCATCGGAGTAATCTTATTCTTCGCCGTCGACTGGTCATACTTTCAACATCGTGCGATCAACTACCGAAGAGTATCACCGGATTAAATTCTGAGTTTGCTCTTTTTCGTGAACACTGAATTTTTTGTCGCGCACACTATATTCATCATCGATCGCTCGACCGAGCCAATGCTTGTGCACATTGACCGGATGACCTGACCGGATGACCCCGAAACGCAAACAAAGCGCACCAGGCTGCATGTGTGCGGTTTGCCGAAAGTCGGTAAGTCCTAAGGCAAAGTCTGTCACGTGTTACGATTGTTTGTCGAAAGTTCATGCTAAATGCGACAAATCGCTGACCTCGGATTTAGTATCGATTAGTAATGGAGATAATTGCCCTGGTGTTTGTTATGTTTGTCTGGTTTGCAAGGACAAATCAACACCGTCAGCCTCGGCGACTAAAACCCCTGAATATGATATTGAGACGCGTCTAAATGGAATGGAATCCAGTATACACAAACTAAATGAACTGATAATAAACGTCATAAAGACACCGTCGTTACCCGACTTAGAGGTTACTGCCGAAGAGCCGGTAGATAATCCATCATACTCGAGCAGGCCAACATTTGCCCAGATGACCGCGCAGATGGTGACTAAAACGGGGAGACGTTCGTTTGGATCAGTGACTCCTCGACTTAACGGAAACGAAAAAGGACTCAAAAAAACCACTGCTACTAAAACGACTGACTCACAATATAAAACAAAATCCGCGGGTGTAAACCTTAGCGTTATATGTACAAACTTGACCGAGTCGCAGTAAACGCTGTTTGAAGCTAAGCAAAAACATGACTTAGCTGAGTGGTATAAACTCTGCAGTCAGATGAGCATGGCCGCAGTTACTCCTTCATCAGTAGTTCGATTAAACCGCCACCTGAATTCTACTCACAAGGATGATCCTCGCCTTTTAAGAATAACGCTGCAATCTGCGGAGGACGTGGAAAACGTACTCTTAAATGCCTACATTCTTAGAGGTGTTCCAGAGACTACATGTCGTATCCATGCAGACTTACCATGGTGGGAGCGAAAGTCGTCGCAGAAATCTCGTGGAGAATGTAATCCGAGAAGTATTGTAATTCTAGGTGTTCCGGAAGATGCTGCTGACGTACCTTCTCAAGAAAAGTCTGAGCACGACCACAAACAATGAAAATATCTAGCCGAAACAATTGGTATTAAAAATGCCATACTTGTGGATGCTTTTAGGATACCGCGGTCTGCCAACTATAAAGGGCAAGGTCCTAGCCCTTTAAAGCTAACCTTCTTCACAACCGAAATGGCGGATACTATCAAACGTGAATGGAAAGCTAATAGAAAAAACTACCACAAAAGGTCATGTTGAGCTTGCCCAAGGTAATAGCCGGAAGCAAGTTAACGGATGGTACAAACCCACAAACGCCTAGTGATGAGGTTCAACCTGAATGTCATGCGATAGCTCCAAAAAACTTGAGTATTCCGACTCTAACCGAGTCGGCCCTCTAATAACTTTTCATGATTTGAACACCACAAACTTTATAAGATGTTTATATACAAATGCACAAAGCCTTCCGAACAAATTAGCTGAGCTAACCGAGATATGTTCGCGCTACTCACCTGACATTATCGCCATTACAGAAACATGGTATTCTTCCCAATTGATTGAATCGGAAATATCAATTCCAAATATGAATTTGATAAGGAACGATCGAGAGAGAAGCGGTGGTGGTGTTGCTCTTTATTACCATAATAGACTCCAGTGCTATCCAATAGACAAGACAGAATTCACGCTCGATGATACAATTTGGTACACTTTAACACTGATGTCTGGTGAAGTCTGCATTATTGGTGTGGTCTACGGGACCTTTTCATCCACGGAATCGTACAAAGAAAGGTTGATCCAAGTGCTTCAGCGCTTGACTCGCACACAGCAAGCAACGACACTTATTATGGGTGATTTTAATCTGTCCACCCTTTATCTCAGGGACGATCACTCCTCACAAACACCAGAATACCGATTTAGAGAGGTACTAGATTCAATCCCGTTATACAACCATGTTCACGAATGCACCCGGAGGAGAGGTTCTGACCGCCCCTCTGTCTTGGATTTGGTGTTAACATCGGAGGAACAATCTATCGGAGCGATCGAATTCCAGGCTCCACTGGGTCTTAGCGACCATTCAGTGCTTGTGTTCGACTATGTTTGCAGTACTCAGCAATCGCTTACTCCGAATGGGGTGGTTCGACGGGTAGATAAATTGGCCCTGAGTAAATCGCTCGTGCAGATTCCGCATTTTCAGACGGACAATATAACCCCTGACTCGCAATGGAACGAGCTTGTAGGTTTTCTGAAAATGAAGATAGACGAGAACTCGCAGATCGTTCAGAAAAGGTGCGTCGATGAACTTCGTTTTGTTGTCCGCAGCAGAACAAAAAAGTGGATAGAACTGAAGCGAGCAGCGTGGGTGCAGCATAAAGCCAACAATACTTCTACTTCTTGGCAACATTTTCGTATGTTACGCAACAAAGTGACTGCGCTTATTCGAGAGGATAAGGAAGCGCACCAATTGATGCTCCTGTCGAAAATGGAACGCAACCCTAAGTTATTATACAAAATCATGAACGCGAAAGCAAAAGTCAAACCAGGTATTTTTCCCATCCAGAATGGCGAAAAACTAACTGAAACAGCGTTAGAAACCGCAAATGCTCTGGCAATATACTATTCTAAGGTGTTCGTGCCAAAGGTTTTAGTGAAACATTCTGAGTATTCAATTGAAACAGGAATCGAAACGTTGTGCGATATTTCGATAAATCCAATGATTGTTGCAAGTCATTTGCTCAAACTAAAGATAAGAAAATCCCCAGGAGCGGATGGCATCACACCGGATGTGCTCAGGTTCTGTCACCATCAGCTTTGTGAACCGCTCTCCAGCCTGTTTAACTATTCGTTGCTTAAGGGAGTTGTACCGAAAGATTGGAAGTCCGGCGTGATAACACCTATCTTCAAAGGCGGTTGCCGATCTGACGCAGCAAATTATCGTCCCGTCACACTTTTACCCGTTATTGCTAAGCTCACGGAACGTATAGTCTCGGAAAGAATAGTTGCACACTTCGAATCGCATAATTTGTTTTCACCAGCGCAGCATGGATTTCGATCACACCGTTCTTGTCTCACAAATCTTCTCCTCACGTTAGACGACTGGACAAAGAAGATAGATAAAATTTCTTGCATCCACGTCTGTTACCTAGACATTTTGAAAGCTTTTGACAGAGTCAATCATCAAAAAACTGATACGTTTAGTAATATGTGATCCACTCCTCTCATGGTTGTGCGACTATCTGTCAGATCGCGACGCCCGAGTTAAAGTTAACGGAGCGCTATCCCAAACGTTCAAAACCACCAGTGGAGTCCCACAAGGGTCTGTGCTGGGCCCGCTCCTCTTTCTGTTGTACATAAATGATTTACCCCCCTCATATCGTCCAAAATGGTCCTGTTCGCGGATGATATGAAAATTTGGACGCCAATAAGTTCTGCAGAGGATTGTGAGAAACTGCAAACGGATTTGGACAGCGTGTCGAATTGGGCGGCCATGAATGACATGTCATTCAACATACAAAAATGTAAGATGCTCCATCTTGGCAAGAATGTTCCTTGGACATATCGATTGGGAACTGAAAACCTAGCATGGAGCTCGTTAGAAAAAGATCTTGGAGTGTGGATTAGCTGGAACCTGAAGAGCACAGCGCACTGCCAGAACATATATCGACGGGCAAACAGATTGTTGGGTATCTTTCGAAGAATATTTGGAAGATTCTCTCTGGTAACGTTACCAAGGATAATGAATGTCTACGATGGAGTATGCGGTAGAGGTGTGGGCTCCTTGGCTGCGAAAGGATATTGCTCTCTTCGATAAAATCTATCACAGAGCAACAAAGTTAGTGATGGGTCTTCGCAATGTTCCGTACACCGAAAGACTGCGACGTCTGGGTCTATGCGATTTTACCCAAAGGAGGATAAGACGCGATATTATTCTGACTTATAGAATTGTGTCTACCGAAGGACATCCACTAAAACACTTGCTTGATGTGTGTGAAGGGAAAGTGACACGCGGACATACCTTATCCCTTTACATCCCAAGTTCCCGTATTGACTGTCGGCGCCATTTTTTCGCCATACGTGCTATATTACTTTGGAATTCCCTACCCCAACATGTGATGGACTCTCCTTGCCTGGCGGCGTTTAAAGTGAAATTGGACTTACATATGCAAAAGAATAACATTCGTGAGCCTTACATTTGATATTCTCTATTGCTTTTATACTATTGTATATTTTCATGTTTTATTAATACCGTCATCCTGTGGTGTTGTAAAGTATTAACTTTTTTAACCATAAATCTTTGAATTTGAATTGAATTTGAAATACTTCACTCAAGGTCGGTAGGTCAAGTCGAACGATTGGTTCCTGATCAGGCTCCATGGATTTCGGCGCAAAAACTCCGGCATAAAATTCTGCTAACAGGTCAGCGGTCTGATTTATGGATTCTATGAAGCCGGACGAAGGTTTAAGGGCAAAGAATCCTGGTTTATTATTCGTTCTATCGTTTACAAGTCTATACAAGAGCTTCGGATTCTGGTGCATCTGAGAAATCAATTGCGATTGGAACGCTTGTTTATCATCAATAATTCTAAATAAGATGTAGATGGTTTGAAAATTGATTCACGTTTTAAGATGAATGATGAAAAAAGCAAATAGCTGTGAAATAACTTGGTATATACGTATATAATTTAAATAAATCGCACTTAGGTATATCGATCTTTATGCATCGAGGGAGTAAAAAAATTTACACCTTGACATGGAGTGAGGAAATGGCGGCCGGGAATGTGTGTTTCGGAAACTTGGTTTATTCAAGTCAGAGTGTATGACGGAAGCACTGATAGCTTTCAATAAGTTTTGGCTCGCATAAATTTACGTGCCTATTTATCAGATTATCTTCAATTATTCACGACACCATTTCTGATGGTACAATTCCTGGGAAAGCACATGCATGTTGCATGATGGCCTTCTTCGGTCGATGTCGACCATAGATATACATCACAATCGCATGAATGTTCATGTTTTACAGCTTTTTGAATGACTAAACATTCCGATTCGGGAGGAACAATCTTTCTCGCAGCGCTGGCAACGAAAGTCAGAACTCGGTTGTAGGGCGTCAGTTGCAAGCCATGCTGTGTGGTCTGCGTTCAGCAGCCAAGAGCAGTATCTTCTCCTCCCCAGCTTGCAGACAACGCTTTACATAATGACTCCAATATGAGTGGTCAAGAGCAAGCTGTTCTCAACTCGCTGGGTCAATGACAAGAGCTTTCATATCTCTTTTGCAAATGTCTTTTTACCGCAGGTGAGGTCTGCCCAATGGTCGACTCCCTAATTGCAACTCACCATAGAGTCGATTTATTCATAGATTTACTCATAGATTATATGCAGGTAAAAAGCTATGCTTTACAAGACCCATCGGGTCGGATGGTAAAAAATATCAAAATATTGTTAGATTATTGTCAAACGTGAAAAACATACTTGTCCATGTAGATATCTAGTGATTACTTGAAAACTTCAACGGTTCCAGATTGTACCATATGAGTATGTAAACTGTTCCACAATTGCACATTGCGAACGGAAAATGCATATTTGCGGCAGTTCAACCTGCTATGCTGTTCATAAAGTTTCGATTGGTGACCTCGCAGACGTGTGTTATGGGAAATATGAAACAAACGACCGCAAGGATGATTTGTTTGATTAAGCACTGTCCAAATGAATATTAGTGCTCCTCGTTTCCGTCTGTATTGAGCCGAATGCAAATTCAATAATTTAAGTCGCGTTTCGTATGGATAATTTGATAGTCCCAGGACGAGTTTTGTCGCTCTGCGCTGTGGAGTTTCTAATAGCAGAATATCTTTTTTCAACCAAGGATCCCATGCCGGTATAGCATATTCAACATGAGGACGGATGTACGTTGAAATCAATTTGCAGGCAATATTGGGGTCAAACGAACCTAGGACTCTTTTAAGGAGACCCAAGTTGTTTTCAGCTTTGCAGGCAGCCAGTCGACATTGCATTGAGTTTCCTAAGTCTGATTGGATAATCACACCTAAATCTTTTTCGGAGGAGGCGGGTTTAATAACAGTGCGACCAAGATAATATTCTTTGCTCGACTTGCTGTTGAGAGACAATAGGCTGCATTTCGAAGCATTCAGGGGCATTTCGTTGTCTATGGACCAAGTGTGAATCATATCGAGATCCCGTTGCAGGTTCTGCGTGTCGTCTGTGGAGTTTATCTTGCGCCAAAGCTTTGCGTCATCAGCGAAAATAAGCACGGACGACTGTAATACAGTAGGCAAGTCGTTTATATATATTAAAAACAAAAGCGGTCCGAGGACTGATCCTTGTGGGAC
This sequence comes from Atriophallophorus winterbourni, assembly GCA_013407085.1. Classification (NCBI taxonomy): domain Eukaryota; kingdom Metazoa; phylum Platyhelminthes; class Trematoda; order Plagiorchiida; family Microphallidae; genus Atriophallophorus; species Atriophallophorus winterbourni. The sequence goes on along the minus strand of JACCGJ010020879.1, from coordinate 13,008 downwards.
ACCACGGGCAACTTTAATCGACTCGGATAGTTCGTTTTTGACTCTCACGTACATCTCACGAGATATCAACCATTCTTTAATCCATGCATGGAGTTTACCCTGTACTCCGTAGGTGAGTAGTTTCGACGAAAGTATTTCGTGATTCACACGATCGAAGGCTTTTGAGAAATCGATATAAATTACGTCCACGGAGTTGCCGGCATCCAGTAGCTCAGACCAAGATTCTTTTGCTAATAGTATGTTTGTCAGGCAAGATGGTTTTATCCTGAATCTATGCTGTGCCTCGGAGATTAAATTATTAATCTCAAAGTGATTCCGTGGATGTCGACCATGGGTGTACATCACGAGCGCGGAACCATTTCATGCTACGCAGCGTTTCAGATGGTCAAACAGTCAGCGGCATTTGCACACTCAATAGTATTTCCTTTTCTGTTGTTGTTGTTGGCCTCCTTCGGTCGATGTCGACTATGAATGTACATCACAATCGCATGTATTTTCACGTTCTACAGCTTTCTTATGACTAAGCAGTGCGATTCGGGAGGAACAATCTCTTCCATAGCGCTTGCAACGATAGGCAGAATTCGGTTGTAGGGCGTCAGTTGCACACCGACTACGTAATCTTCGTTCAGCAGTTGAGAGCTGTATCTGCTCCTCCCCAGCTTGCAGGTGACGCTTTACACAATGCCTCCAATGTGAGCGTTCAAGAGCACGTTCTTCCCAACTCACCTGGTCAATGCCAAGCGTTTTCATATCTCTTTTGCAAACGTCTTTGTACCGCAAGTGCGGTCTGTCCAATGGTCGACTTCCTAATTGCAGCTCACCATAGAATAGATCTTTCGGAATACGACCATTTTCCATTCTGTAGAGGTGGCCAAGCAACCGCAGGCGGCGCTGTCTTAATAGGGTGAACATGCTCTCTCTCTCTCTCTCAAAGTGAATGTTGGCCAAGCACTCAAGGCGTTTATAATCGGGCAATATATTTTGGTGCTCACATCCCCGTCCCTTGCACACAACTGCCGGTTTCTGGCTGTTTGCCGTTATTAGCTGGAGACAGTAATATCGAGTACAGCGAGCCTTGTAACAAAGATATAGTGGTGAACAAAGATATCACTCTGTATTTGACAATCATGGTTCTTTGTAAGAACCCTAGTAAACAATGATGTACAATTACACCGTTTTTGATTTCTATCCAGTTCCTAAATTTACCAATAATTGTGCATCATTGTCTGGTACTGCACTGAAGGCGAAACAAAAAATTATCGAGAGTGAAGAGTTAAAGCTGATCCTGAAAAGACTCTACCATCAAAAGTGACCTAGTGCAAGGTTTTGTGTAGGAAATATGTAACACGAATTTTGGTTGTTCTAAACTTATTTACGAATTTTAAGCTCGGTATACAATCTGTCTACCGTTTCGATATTCACTGAACCTGATCAGACAAACACCCAGGAAATCAGTATTGAACGGGCCTCCGTGTGAGCCTCCAACTACGTAGGACTTAACTATAAAGCGAGCAAGTCATAAACTTCTACTAAACTTATTAACAAAGCAACCTCCACTAGCGCATGCTTGAACATGCAACTACCTAACACAGATTTCTATTTTCTTTTAGAAAACCCCATACAACACGTGACCCAAACCAGTGCGTGCTTGCATACGCAAGATGGTGGCTAATCATCGATCAATGGTTCTCAGAGAAAGTATGATCGCAATGATTTTGGTTGGTGAAAAAGTGTAGAATGAACGAACGAAGTAGAATAGAAACGATTACAAGGTCATTCAATTTGAATTCAATGATTTGATCCTCTTAAAGGTTTCCCGCTTTTTTCGAAAACCAGACTTTGTACTATATATCCATCAAAATACGGGATTTCGAATTCAGATGGGCAAATAGGAGTGAAACTTTGATTCAAGGTGATGAAAGAAGAGGATATTTTGTCGCCATTGGACTAGTGACTATAATCTGGAATAGGAATTGTCATGCGCTTGAGATGTATATATATCAACCGAATTAAGCCAACCAAAACAATAACCTGCAGCAAATTCTGCAGTGTTATCTAAGCTGATGCTTTATAGATAAATATTCACTAAGTGAAAATACATTATTCAATGGGCGAGAGATAGCAGAATTATCCTTGTCCAAGATCGTACCTCTTTGCTTGCAGTACACAGCAAAGGCCTCAAGTTTTCTGTTCTTTGAATCGAGAGTACATAAAGTAATTAGTTTAGAACAACGCTTCAAAGTGATTCAAAGTTGTAATGGTCTAAAAAGCATTTAGCTTAACAATAACCATATGATGGAGTTATGAGGTATATACAATAAAAAGAAGAACAGGGAAACTCATGTAGTGTAATCGTATCAAAATTTGGGTTTTCTCTCAAGTATTTGTCCAAATTAGCTTTAAAAATATCCAGGTTCGCTGAGTGTGTAGCAATGGAGCGGAGGGTGTTCCATATGAAACTTACACGTACAACATACGGATATCTTCGAGAGTTCAGTCTTGAATTGGGAATAAGCACTGTAAGTTTATGTTCCCGACTGGCACCGGGTGGCGAGCGTGTGAAAAGTTTGGACAAGGGATGGTTAGGGACGTGCATAATGTTGTACATCAGTATGAGGTCACCTCTTGGTCGACGACAGCGAAAATCGAAAAGATTGCAAATGCAGTTTCTCATTTGGCGGAATGTTTGAATTTAACATTGCTGTCCTGGAGTAGCAATCTGTCGAATTAAGATAGTGCATCTTTTCATGGTTGAGTGAAGCAAAATACAGTAGTGTGATGACAAATGTTCCCTTACTCAAATCCCCTGAACGGACACCTTTCTCTGATGTGCAAAGTTTATATTACACTACATGAAACTCCACAGGATTACGGAATGAATAAAAATGTGAAAATATAATAGTATAATAGGAATAGAGTATATCAAATGTAAGGCTCACGAATGATGCTCTTTTTCATGGAGAAGTCCAATTTCGCTTTAAGCACCGCCAAGCAAGGAGAGTCAACCGTATGTTGTGGTGAGGACTTACAAAGAAATCTAACACGTACGGGAAAATGGCGCCGACCACGTATACAGGAACTTGAGACATAAAGGAATAAGGTATGTCCATGTGTCACTTTCTCATCACACACTTCAAACACGTGTCTTAGTGGATGGTCCTTGGTCAGAATAATATCCCGTCGCATCCTCCTTTGAGTAAAGTCACAAAGACGAAGACGTAGCCATCTTTCAGTGTAAGGAACATTGCGAAGTCCCATTGTTAACTAAGTGGCTCTGTGATAAATTTTATCAAAGAGAGCAATATTTTTTCACAGCCAAGGAGCCCAGACCGCTACGGCATACACCATCGTAAGACGAAGAAAAAATTACGACGAATATCCAATCGAGAATGCGGAATGCCTAAAGCCTTTGAATGTGTTCGTGTTCGAGTTCGAGTAAGGCCATTGGGATTTAGAAAGTGTTTAAGGGGATGGCCTGCATACTGAAAACCATCCCCTTAAACACTTGCTAAATTCCAATGGCCTTACTCGAACACGAACACATTCAAAGGATTTAAGCATTCCGCATTCTCGATTGGATATTCGTCGTAATTTTTTCTCGGTAAGAATTTGTTTCACTTGGAACTATTTGCCTGAAGAAATCACACGATCAAAATCTGTTGAGGTTTTCGCTTTCAAACTCGATGAGTTTATGACGAACCATGCGGTATGTGACTGTCCCTATTAATTTTTGAGATATTTTATATATATTTTTATATATTCCATATACCTTGTCATCCTATGGTTATTGTTAAGCTTACTGCTTTTTCTACCATAAAATTTTCTGAGTTCTGAGTTCTGAAGGTAGACAGTCATTATCGTTGGTAACGTTACCTTCTAAATATTTTTCAATCTGATGGCCCGTCGATATATATTCTGGCAGGGCACCGTGCTCTTCAGGTTTCCACTAATCCATACTCCAAGATCATTTTCTAACGAGCTCCATGTCAAGTTTTCAGTTCCCAAATCGATATCTCCAAGGAACATTCTTGCCAAGCTGGAGCATCTTACTTTTCCGTGTGTTGAATGTCATATCTTTCACGGCCGCCCAATTTGACACGTTGTCCAAATCCATTTGCAGTTTCTCGATCATCAGCAGAATTGATTGGTGTCCAAATTTTCATATCATCCGCGAACGGGACGATTTTGGATGATATGCGGGGGGAGGGAATGGAGTTTTCTGGCTGATACTATTTTTGTCAAAAAGGCCGTTGTCGTTGATACTTTCAGACTACCTTCATCATCGAATTACACAGGTAATGGGCCACATCCACCAAAAATAAACTTCCTGATTAGTACCATGGTTGATACTGTACGTTCCAACTGGAAATGCTGGAAACACAAAATTCCAAAGGTGTCCTCCTTAGCGATGACAGAAATACTGATATAAATGCAGCCCACTCTGCATCAAATACTGTCCGGATTGATGAAGCCCTATCAACTAAACCATGAAATGAATATTCAACTGGGACACAATCATCAATCAAGCGCAAAGACACCTCTAATAACTCTCGAGTGTGGACTGAAACCACATAGAGCAATCTATTTGGTCAAAAACATAATTCTGTTTGCGCCTCTCAACCTGGAAAGACCGGTATACTACTGAACTTGTCGTATCGGTTGACTCCGATCTTGCCATCTCACGACTTACCAAAACTGTTCTTGGATGCCTCTGTGCCAATATCCAATGCTGGATTAGTGCCAGATTTATAAAGTAGTCTTGGGTTAATGGGCTTTAGCAGTCTCTGAGGGCAAGTTGTACACTACCAAATTCAGCAAGATTTTGAGTGTCATGAGAACGCGAATATGCAACTGTGGATACATGTGTTCACTTAAATGGAATAAAGACCTTTGCCGTGGAGATAAACGAAGTATTGCACAATATATTGTGGTGCTCGCATCTTCTGCACTTACAAACCACTGCTGGTTTCTGGCTGTTTGCCGTAATCAGGTGGAGACAGTAAGATTAGGTTCAGTGAGCTTTGCGCAGTTACCGATATTCGGCTATAAATGTATGCCGATGTATATGACGCAACGGAGTTTCTGATTTTGGAGAACCAGAGCCGTGTATTTCTGAACGCCTATCCATTAAATAGATGATATGGGGCTAAAAAAAGCTATGCTTTACACGACACACAAAAATGTACATCGGGTCGGATGGTAAAAAGTATCAAAATATTGTTAAAGATTATTGTCAAGCGTGGAAAACATACTTGTCCATGTGGGCATCTAGTGATTTGTTGAAAACGTCAATCGTTACAGATTGTACCACGTGAGTGGGTAAACTGTTCCACAGTTGCACATTGCGAACGGAAAATGCATATTTGCGGCAGTTCAACCTGCTATGCTGTTGGTAAAGTTTCGATTGGTGACCTCGCAGATGTGTGTTGTGGGAAAGATGAAACAAACGACCGCAAGGATGATTTGTTTGATTAAGCAATGTGCAAATGAATATTAGTGCTCCTCGTTTCCGTCTATATTGAGCCGAATGCAAAGTCAACATTTTAAGTCTCATTTCCTATGGATAATTAGATAGTCCCAGGACGAGTTTTGTCGCTCTGCGGTGTGGAGTTTCTAATAACTGAGTATCTTTTTTCAACCAAGGATCCCATGCCGGTATTGCATATTCAACATGAGGACAGATGTACGTTGAAATCAATTTGCAGACAATATTCGGGTCAAACGAACCTAGGACTCTTCTAAGGAGACCCAAGTTGCTTTCAGCTTTGCAGGCAGCCAGTCGACATTACATAGAGTTTCCTAAGCCGGACTGAATAATCAGGCCTATTTTTTCGGAAGTGGCGAGGTTGATAACAGTTCGACCTATATAATAACTTTTTTCTTTGCAGAAAACCAAACGTGAATAGTTTTAGCCGGGAAACATGAAGCCTAAAATAAAGCTATCCCAGCAATTGGAAAGCTGGCTTCTGCAGGTTACTGCAGCCATTAGACCTGAGGAACCTTGTTATAGAGTGCTATTCGAGTGATTGTAGATATGAAGATCAATGGATGTTTAAATTACATATCAAAAGATGAGCAAACTTTTTATCGGAAATTTGCGATATCTCTCACCTAAAATGATAACACTTATTGGCGATACTAAGGTCAATGGGGCAACCAAGTACTCTCACAAGTGACCTACATTTAAGGTGACGATTCACCGCGTACGTTTTTGTGAACTGTTTATTGATTATTGAAACTAAAAGTTAAAGACATTATTTTGCGTCAAGAGCTGAGGAGGTAGACTATATCCAGGCTGCCTTACAAGAGAGCACACTGTTTTTGCTCGAAATTTGGGGCGAAATAATCTGTAGCTTTGGACTAATTGCTGTGTCGTTGAGCTTTCTACGCATTTTGCTCCTGTTCTCTTGTTCCCTCTCTCTACACGTCAACTTTACATGTATTTTACTTTATGATTTTACTGTTCACCTGCAATTTTTCCAAATCTTCATTCAAACACATGCATGCTTATGAGGATCTTTGTTCGAAACGATCTGCATGTGTCTGGGCACATGTGATTGAACAGGTTGGTCGTGCTAAACTTATCCAACAGTAGCTGATACCTAGCTAATCATTTCTCTACCCTTTCAAGGCATGCGGATCCTACTGTCCATATCTGAGTAGTACACACATTACGAAACCGGTCTTGGTGTGTGTGTGTGTGATAGAAATACATGCAAATGAGGGTCTTTGTTCATTCAAAAGATTTTGCGATAATCAGGCTGCATCAAAACCATTTAATGTGCAGTTGTATTTCTTGTGGACATAACATAGAATCTCTCTTGAAACACCATGTTATGTTATGTAAATGACTAATTGATATTACTTTCACGAATAACATCTATCCACTGCATTGAAATATCGACGCTTATTCATCAAGATGAATTTTCAACGGGCGAATGTTAAAAAAGATGGAAAATCAATTGATTTCAAGGCTACCTCGGTATTAGGATATGTATAATTCTCTGTGTTCGTGCACGTGTAACAAAGATGTCTTTAAAAGATATGTGAAAACTCTGCATGTTGCGCAATGTAATGGAAAATGTTCGTGACCGATCATGAAAAAAGAAAGTTTAATATGAATCGGTGAGAGTAGTTTATTGGTAACGTTTCGCTTCGTCAGACCAAGGGCGTCAGTACGAACAGAGATCAAGCTTACATTTCATTCACCCGATTAATCCTAAGCTGGTTATGAACTGCCCAGTCCATCATGTTGCGCGTTTGCAAAAAAACTTGCTATTGCTGTTGCTCAATTTGAAGGCATAATGGTGGGAAGGGCCAACTTGAATCCGAGAAAAAGCAGGTACTTCTTGAGTTTGTTGACTGATATTCACGCTGACACAATGCAAGCGCCGCCGATTGCTAGGGTTCCACTTATCGCTGTAAACGTTAGGACAGAGATTGTTCCTCTGACTCGATTGCAGACGTCATTTCTTCTCTGAGTATAATTGCTTTCTGTGAAATTCATTATCACAGGATATTGTGAACGCTCCTACGATCAGTGGTTTCAAAATGAAACTGGATGCTTATATCAAAAAGCACTCCACTATCGGCCATGTAAATTGAAGTCATATGAACCCACACAAATCAAACACCTCAATAGAATTTTGATTGCATCCTCTGTATTTTTTATAGCTGTCATCTAATCGTACATGTAAAGCGATTGCTCTTTTTCACCACAAAATTTTGATTTATGATTCTTGTATAGTCATGTGAGACATAGTCACGGTTTTTAATGGCCTAAAAAGCAAAAAGCTTAACATTAACAATAGGATGATAAAACTGGAAATGAAAGTGTACAAAACAAGATAAGCAATCAGATTAAACAGTATATAAGTAGTCGGGAAACGAATAATTAATTGAAAACTCGTCTAATGTAGTTTTAAAGTCATGTATGCTTGTGGAGAGAGCGATAGTAGAAGGTAAACTGTTTCAAGTAAAACAGACTCGGGATGCATCTCAATCAGAATCTTGAGATCTCTATCGGTATTCAATAAATTGGACTTTTGTAAGTTGAATAGTAACTTCGAAGATTCGAGGATTTGGGGTTAAAACGATATTGCTTAGTAACACCGCAGGAGTACGAAATGAATTATAATATAATAAAAAATGCTATTTAATGAGTATATCAAATATAAGGCTCACAAATGATGTTTGTTTGCATATATAAGTCCATTTAATCACAGAAGCACAGCATGGAATCAGTAAAAAGCGATCTTGCCTGACAAACTTGCTATTAACAATAGAAGTCTGGGCTGAACTAATTGAAGCTGGTCATTCAGTGGCTGTAATATATATTGATTTCTCAAAAGCATTTGATCTTGCCAGTTATGAACTGGTAATTTCAAAACGGAGAAAATGGTAAACTCTACGCATGGATGAAAGAATAGTTAATATTTTGTGAGATGTACATGAATAGTCGATTCAAGTTGCCCGTGGTGTCCCAAAAGGATCAGTACTCGAAACGACTTGCCTACTAGAGTACAATCACGAGTGAATACCACGAAAGCAGCTTAATTTCGTTAAACAGCAATCTGAACGAAGAATAGTATGTAGGCTGAACTGTTGTTCAAACCGCCTCCCCTGGAAGAGATTTAGGCGTAATTATTCAGTCTGACTTAGGAAACTCAATGCTATGTCGACTCGCTCCCAGCGAAGCTGAAAGCAACGTGGGTCTCTTCAGAAGAGTCATAGGGTCGTTTGACGCCAATATAATCTGCAAGTCGATTTCAACCTACATCCGCCGTCATATCGAATACGCTATACCAGTGTGGGATACTTAAGGACAAACATGATTTTTACGTTTGACAATAATCTCTAACATTAATTTTTGATAATATTTTGAAGGGCTTGCAATGTTCAGCTTTTTGAACGCATATCATGTATGAATAAATCCATAAACCTATGAATCTCGCTTTAAATATCGTCACGCAATGAGTGTCTGCCATACGTTGAGGTAGGAGATTCCGTAAATTTATGGCATGCACGGCAAATGGCTCCTGCAATAAATATGTGAACTTTCGCTGCAGATGCATAGGATCTGATTGCATAACACTTACTTAACACACACTGAAACAAGTGTCGTAGTGAATGTCCTTCGGTGGACACAATGTAATAATTAAGAATAATATCGTGGCCTACCCTCCGTTGGGTTCAAGATTCAAGATTTATGGTTGAAAAAGCAATTAACTTTACAATAACCATAGAGTGGAACTATAGGTACAAATGTATATATATATATGTATAAATAAAATCAAAATCAATGGGACGATGATAGCTTATTAATAATTGGGGGCAAAATTCGGATTAACTCTTATATGATCATCAAGTTTCGATTTGAATATAGATAAACTGTTCGACCTTACCAAATCGGAAGGTAGGGAATTCCAAACAAAGCACACACGCACCGAATAAAATACCTTCGGCAATTCCGTTTGGAATGTGATATTTCCAACTTGCAACCATGGCCACGGCTGTTGCTGGAAGCTCGAAGATGGAATAATAAGTCCAGAGGGTGGGATACAGTAGTAAGTATTTTGTATGTGATGATGACATCACCTCGCATTCTCCTTTGTGTAAGTGTACTCAGCTCCAGTCGTCTGAGCCGGCCGGCGAATGGCATATTTTCGAGTTCAATGACAAGCTTAGAAGCTCTCCGGTATATGCGATTCAGAAGTAAGATGTCTTTTTGGAGCCATGGTGTCCAGACTTGTGCGGCATAGTCTAGAACCAGGTGTATATATGTGTTCATCATGAGAGCAAAACACGCCGAGGAAAAACGTTAAAATATCCACCGTAACATGCCGAGCAGCCGAGACGCGTTTTGTAAATGGCTTCGCATTATAGACCATTTTTCAAACTAGCGCAAATTCAGGCACCCAGGTTCTTTTCTTCTTCAGTGTATTCCAGGTTTATGTTGCCGAGCTTGTATTGATAGGAAAAGCCAAGGTCACGTCCGATCTGAATGATCTTCGACTTTTGCATATTCAATGACAGTTTATTTTCGGATGACCAGTGGTACAAAGCATTCAAATCGTTTTGCAGCAAAATATAATCATCAGCATTGTTGATTCGCCTCCAAACTTTTATATGGTCCGCAAACAATACTATCTTACTGTCATTTGGTATTGGTATATCATTCATATAGACTAGAAACAGTATTGGTCCAAGCACTGAGCCTTGTGGAACATCGCTAGTGACATCGATTTTCTTCGATAATAGGCCGTCCACACGAACTCTGATGTGTCTGTTGCTGAGGTAATCACTTATCAATTCATATAATCTTCCAACAATACCGTGTTTTTTTAGCTTGTTCAATAGTAAACTATGATCAACTCAGTCAAAAGCTTTAGAAATGTCCAAATAGCAGGCATGGATACAGCCCAACGCATCTACAACCATCGTCCAATCGTCTAAGCTTGTCAGCAAATTTGTTATACAAGAGCGATTTTCGCGAAATCCATGTTGGGCAACTGCCCAAAGTTGGTTCGTTTCCAGATGTTGCACTATTTCTGCGGTTATTATTCGCTCAAAAACTTTCGATAAAGTCACATACACCCAAATGTCGCAAGGATCCTTGAGATCAAACACATACTCCATCGTTGGACGTTGTGGACGTTCATTAAGATTGGTAAGGTAACTAACAAGAAGCTTCCAAAGATTCATCAAGAGGCGCCTAAGAATCTGATGTCAATGAAGGAGCTCATCACGGTCTTTTTTCACAGCGCTTATTGATAAATTTCAGTTCATATTACGTACGCTCAAGGGACATTCTAGCCACGGCGGAGCAGTTGCCTAAACGGTGTGTAAATCCTGTGACAATTTTTCGCAATCTGTAGCATTGTGATTCGCGTTTAAATTTCCATACCATTCGTGTATTCAAATTCAAAGTAATTCAAAGTTTTAATGGTCCAAAAAGTAAATACTTTACAGTAACCACGGATTAAAAATATAGGGAATTCATAAAAACAACACAAATGTTTTATGCACATGGAAAGTCAGCACGTGTATTCAGGTGCAAGGTTGGGTTTGGTCAACATATACTTGTCAAGTTCAGCCTTGAACATGTTCAGGCTTGTTGCGCAAATGATTTGTGGGGGCAGGGAGTTCCATAGAAAACAGACTCTGACAGCAAAGAAAAACCTTCGACAATTTGATCTGGAGTGTGGAATAATTAACTTGTATCCATGCGATCTGCTACCACGTGCTTCTTGCCGATGAAACAGGTGTTCAAGTGGGTGATCCACTGTATGCAGAATGTTGAAAAGCAGGATCAAGTCACCCCTGAGACGACGGTACGAAAAGTCAAAGAGGTTTAGTGTTGCAATCCGCTCCTCGTATGGCCTGTTGTATAGACCGGTCACCAGTTTTGTAGCGCGGTGGTATACCCGTTGCAGCAAGGTCATGTCCTTTTGTAACCATCGGGACCATGCTTGAACAGCATACTCAACAGCATACTGTATTGAACCATTTTGGATGTTATGAGTGACGGTAAATCGTAAATCACTAAAAGAAGCGATCCTAGCACTGTTGTTGGTTAAATTCCACTTCAAAAACGTTTATATGATCAACTAGTTGCGTAGTACACTCCCGGAGAGATGCTCGTTTAACCTGGTCTCGCCCCTCTGCACACACAAATGATTTAGTATTGTGTGACTCTTTTTATTCGAGCCTGTTAAGACAAATAAAGCGCAGAATTAGCCTCGGTTTCGTTAGAATAAAGTCCTATTGGTGATATGACTTCGCTACTGAACAAATAGCTAAAACGTTCCAGTTTTTCTTGCGGCTATTGTCGGTTCATAATGTGAAATACTGACAGCGGCCCCGAGGCATGATTTAACTTCAGCATTTGTGTTACGAGAGTCGTTTTATATTATATATTTCTTCGCTCACATCCTATGCACGTAGCTCTAATTAAGGGCATCAAAATCGCCAGGTCACAAGAGAGAGGCAATTGAAATATCTGCAAATTAAGTTTTTCGTCGGGTCGAAAATTGCCTCCCACCCGATCCGCATTTCAACCAGCTGAAAATTAAGTGTATCACTGGATTAATATTAATATAAATATTTTTGTAATTTAAAATAATGATCAGAGGTATCCTTGGAACATTTTCGGAATGTCCTTAATACGCGAAGGCAAGCAATATCACAATCGGATATTCATAGGCCAGATGGAACGACATCCTAATATACTCTACACGATCGCAAACAACGCGACTAAGGTTAAACCGAGAGATTTCCGTGTTCAGAAAGCAGACGGAGTGTCAGATGATGTCAGGGATATAGATGATGCCCTAGCACATTTTATGCACAAGTCTTTTGTCTAAAGGATGTGCCCCAGCCAACAACTTTGTTGTCGAACGCTTCAGTGCTGTCGATGTGAATCTTACGGTTGTGCGAAGGCATTTACGCAGGCTAAACGTTAACAAATCTCCGGGTGAAGACGGAATAACGCCGGTTATTCTGAAGCCATGTGTTCTGGAGCTCTGCGGCGTACTATGTGATTTATTTAAACACACACAAAATACCGGAATCGTACCAGCCGACTGAACATGAAAATTCATGCGATTGTGATGTACTTCCATGGTCGACATCGACCGACGGAGGCCAACGAAAACCAGCAGACTGTAAAACCGGAGATATTACACTAATCTACAAAGGTGGCTGTCGTTCGGATCCAGCCAATTACCGCCATGTCGTGCTCCTTTCAGTGGTTTCTAGATTATTGGATCGCTTGGTGTGCGAAAGTCTTATCAGATACCTCGAGAGCCATGAAATTCTTTCTCATTAATTTAGAAAAAACATTCTTGTTCACTTTGCTCTCAAATATAAACGATTGGACGCTAGTACTAGACGAAGAGAGTTCGTACATGCCTTTTACACAGTTATATCTAAAGCTTTCGATCGAGTTGATCACTCCTTATTACTTCATAAACTGCAGGATGTTAACGTCACTGACAATCTACTAAC